>PVIY010011777.1:0-55892 GCA_004026745.1 Myrmecophaga tridactyla
TTTTTTCTCTATTATCGTTTTATTCCTTTTTCTGATGTCTTTTTATTTCTTTTTCTAAATCGATGCAAATGTTCTAAGAAATGATGAATATGCAACTATGTGATAATATTAAGAATTACTGATTGTATATGTAGAATGGAATGATATTTTAATGTTCTTTTGTTAAGTTTTTTAATTAATAAAAAGTTTATAAAAAAAGGAAGGAGTTAAAATCAAAGACCTAAGTGTACACTATCTAGAACAGCAAACTATCCAAAAGTAAGCAGAATGAAAGAAATAACAAAGGTTAGAGTAGAAATAAATGAAATTGAGAATGAAAAGCAATAGTATTAATGAAACTAAAAGTTGTTCTTTGAAGAGATCAATGAATTTGACAAACTCTTAGCTAGACTGACAAAAAAAGAGAGACAATGCAAATAAGGAAGATAAGAAATGAGATGGGCGACATTACTGCTGGCTACCCAGAAATAAAAAGAATAATAAGATGATACTGTGAACAACTGTATGCCAAGATATTAGACAATTTAGATGAAATAAGAAATCTCCTAATAACACATAAGGCACCTGCACTGACTCTTGAAGAAACAGAAGACTTCAATGAAAGAATTACAAAGAGATGGAATCAGTCATCAAATTCTTCTCAACCATGAAAACTCAGGACCAGATGGCTTCATGGATGAACCCTGCCAATCGTTCCAAGAAGAAATACACCAATCCTGCTGAAGTTCTTCCAAAAAAATTGAAGAGGAAGGAACACTACCAACTCATTCTTTGAAACCAACATCACCCTAATACTAAAGCCTGGTGAAAATATTGCCAGAAAAGAAAATTACAGACCAATTGAATATAGATACAAAAATCTTCAGCAAAATACTTGCAAATTGCATCCAACAGCACATTGAAGGAATAATAGGCCTGATCAAGTGGATTTTATACCAGGAATGCAAGTGTGACTCAGCATAAGAAAATCAATAAATGCAAAGCATTAAGTAACCAAATGAAGGAAAAAATGACATGATCATTTCCAATGCTTTAGAAAAGGCATTTCTACAGGATCCTTTCTTGATAAAAACACTTCAAAAGTAGGAATAGAAATAAATTTTCTCAATGTGAAAAAGGCATATATGAAAAACATACAGATTACCTCATACCAAGTAGTGAAACACTAAATGCTTTCTCTTTAAAGCTTTCTCTTTGAGATGGGACACAATAAAAGCATGCCCAGTGTCACCACTGTTATACAGCTTTGTGCAGGACCTAATTACCAGGGCACAAAACAAAAGCATTGGGTGGCTTTGTGTATTGACTGCAACTGTGTCCATGAAAGGGTTTGCTTCTGGGTCCTTCAATCTAGAATTTACCTGGGACAGAGAAGCAGGTTGAGTGGAGCCACAGGGCAAGTCTTGTGGTAAAAGCAAGAACACAATGGTGAAACCAGAACATGGAGTGGAGCTGAGGTGACCAGAGCTTTTGGGACTGGGTGCCTGGAAAAAGACAATGACTAAAATTATGTAAACCATCTTTGGTAGTTAGATTCAGTTGTCAACTTGGCCATGTGAAGACACCTAGTTCTGTTGCTGTGGTCAAGAGCCAATGAAATGTGAACCTCATCTGTTTCTGATTGCATCTGCAGAAAGCATGGAGGCATGCCTGCTACAATCAATCATGTTTGGCTTAATTGGCTGGTGCTTAAATGAGAGAGTTCAACGTAGCACAGCCCAAGCAGCCCAGTGCACCTCATCTCAACACTCACAGCTCAGCCCAGGCCTTTAGAGATGCTGAAAGAAATCACCCCAGGGAAAGTTGTTGGAACCCAGAGGCCTGGAGAGAAGGCCAGCAAAGATCACCCTGATCCTTCCCATGTAAGAAAGAACCTCAGATGAAAGTTAGCTGCCTTTCCTCTGAAGAACTAAAGAAATAAATCTCCTTTTATTAAAAGCCAATCCATCTCTGGTGTGTTGCATTCCAACAGCTAGCAAACTATAACACCATCTTCTTTGACCACAATGGACTAAGGGTAGACATCAATAACAGAGCAAAACTGGAAAATACACAAATATATGGATGTTAACACATTCTAAAACAATCAAAGGGTCAAAAAATTAATCACAGCAGAAATCAAGTACTACTTAGAGACAAATGAAAAGGAAAATACAATATAACAGTACTTATAGGCTGCAGTGAAATCAATGCTCCAAGGGAAAGTAATAGCTATGGAGGCCTATAAAAAAACACAGAAGGGCAACAGCTCAACAACTGAACTGCACATCTGAAGGAACTCAATGTCTTTTTGCTTCTGATATTTCATTCGACATACAACCTTAAGGTTCATTCACCTAGTTGCATGCCTCACAACTTCATTCCTTCTTGCTGTGGCTCAATAGTCCACTGTATGTATACACCTTGGTTCCATCTTCCATTCCTCAGTTGTTGTACCCTGAGGTCACCTCCATCCATTGTGGATTTTGAACACTTCTGCCATAGACACTAAGGTGCAAATGTCCATTCGTGTGCTCACACTCAGTGCCCCTCATTTTTGAAGCATAGTTTTGCTACATATGGAGTTCTTGGTTGAAAGTTTATCTCTTTCAGAATCTTAAATATATCATATCACTACCTGCTTGTCTCCATGGTGTCTGTATGGGGTCGAGGGACCTGGTGGGACACAGCATCAGCCAGAGGAGAGAGGAGACCCCAGGAGTCCAGACACCCCCCACCAACTTTCAGAGTGCTGGTGAGGCAGAGTCCAGCATGGCCCATCTCCAAATGGCCCAACTCAGTCGTTGCTCAAAGGAAAAGCAGGAACAACATGACAGTACATTTCCTGGGAGTTCCCTTGAGATATTTAATGGTTTGTAAACAGCTTTAACAAGAAGGGCATTTTCTGTTGATTTGCCTGCAAGATAGGAGTGGATTTCTGCAGAGAGAGCTGCCACCCTTCTTAAAATAATTCCTTTGACCTCAACTCCTTCTAACTGTAATCTGGTAAGGGTTTTCTTCCCCATCAGGAACTCAAGGGCAAGTCTGTCATCTACCTTGTGGCCTAGTCTGAGCTGCATCTCTTAGAGTGAGTGCAGTGTGACAGTGGGCAGGAGTCCCAGCACCCGGGGCAGACCTGCCACAGTGTGTGGCTCTGGAATCTGTGGGTGCCACTCCCAGCTTTCCCCAAATTGCCACAGGTGACTCTGAAGGTCAGGTGGGTGAGCACCACAGAAATAAGTTTAAGTGGCACTGCATCATGGGCTCTCAGACAGTGGCAGAAAGCTGGAGACTGATCCACGTCCTCAGCATGCATTACTGTGTGGCTTCGAGGTCTCCAGCATCAGTGTCCTTCTAAAACACAAATCAGATTATGTCCCATTCATGCTTACTCAGCAAAGTCCTGACTCATTGGGGACACAGCAAGGGGAAATGCTCTGCTATCTGACCCCAGTCTACCTCTCTACCCTCGTCCCTGCCCACACCCCATCTCAAATTTTACTGGTGCTTCCTGAATATATCCCCATGTTTCAATCAGCAGATGTATACTGCATACCTAGTATGTGCCAGGCACTGCGCTACCAGGTACAATAGAGAGCAGACATGGTCCAGGCCATCCTGAAGCCTCAGGGAAACCAGCGTGAGGATCACTGAACATGTCTATTCCAGTTATGCATTTCAGAACTGGGCCAATAAGCACAAGACAGGTTCAGGGGACCACTGGATACTGTGAGATGCTATAGTAATATTGGACAAATGAGATTTCAAATGCAAAACTGTTTGTATCTGAGGGAGAATCTGATTATCAGAGTTCCTATCAAAATATTCAAATGGCCAAAATTCAATAGAGAAGTGAAGATAAAGAAACAAGAAGGCACGACCCATTGAAAGGAAAAAAATATATACAACCTCAAAGAAGGGTTGACATTGGAAGAACTAATCAAAGACATCAAGTGAACTCTTCTATATAGGTTCAATGGACTAAGGGAAAACATGGACAAAATAATTTTGAAAAACAGTTTGCTAGTTCCTCAGAAAGTTAAGTATAAAATCGCTCTATGATTCAGCAATCTCATTATTAGGAGTATATTCAGAGGAACTGAAAGTAGTGACACGAATGGACATTTGCACAGTAATATTTATAGTGGCATATTCACAATTACTTAGAGATGGAAACAGACCAAATATCTACCCATGGACAAGAGGCTAAACAAACTGTACTATATACATATGATGGATACTAGACAGCTGAAAGACAGAATAAAGTCATGAAGCATGCAACAAAGTGGATGAATTTTGAGGATGTTTTGTTGTGCAAAATAAGCCAGAAACAAAAGGACAAATCCTGTATTGTCTCATTTCATGAATTAACTGTAATGAGCAAACTTTGAGGGTTAAAGTTGAGGGACACAGGTTATCAAGAGGTAGAAAGAGGGTCGAATTTGGTCACTTGATGCTGAACGAGTACAGAATATTCAACAGGATTGATAGTCAAGATCAAGAAATGGACACCACGATACTATATGATGGTTGCACAATATTCTAAGTATAATGAACAAAGCTGAATGTGAGTATGGTTGAAAGTGGAAGTTTAGGGTCTTAAATGACACCAGAAGTAAAGATAGAGGATAAAAACTGGAATGTGTAATGTAGCAATACCTAGAAAGTTTGTAAATAAATGAATTTCACCATTGCAAGGTGTTGAAAAAAGGTGTCATATGGAGAAAATACAATTAATGCAGACTAGGAAGTAGTTATTTGCAACATTCCAATATTCTTTAAATAATTCTAAGAAAAAGCAATATACCAAAGCTAAATGACAACAGAGGATTATATAAGGGAGGGATATGGGATTCTTGTTGTAGTTTCCTTATTTTTTCTTTTCTTTCTTGCCAAAAGAAATGGAAATGTACTTATTTGGATTGTAAACTTCTCCACATAGGGAAGATCTGAAATTGTCACAAGCATCGGATAGTACCAATTTAATAGGCCAAGACCTCGATCTTGGTGTTTGCCCCTGTGAAACATACTCCTGCAAAGAAGCTAAGACTGCTTATAATCATGCCTGAGAGTCACACTGAGGGAACTTCTATTGTTGCTCAGATGTAGCTTCTCTCTTTAAGCTTTCTCCACAGGAAACTGACTACCTTCCCCTAGATGGGACATGATCCCAGGGCTGTAAAATTCTCTGGTAACATGGAACATGACTCGTGGAGATGAGCCTGGCCCTAGCATCGTAGGATTAAGAAAGACTCCCTGACCCAAAGTGGGAAAAGAAATGAAGCAAAATACAGATTTAGTGGCTGAGTGATTTCAAACACAGTCAAGAGGTCATTCTACAGGTTATTCTTATGGATTAAATAGATATTCGTGTCATTTTACAGGGGCCATTGGAATAACTAGAGGAAAATACCTGAAACAAAATGTAGTCTGGTCTTGAAGATGATTGTATAATGTATGCTTTTTATCCTGGGAGAGGTGATTGTGAAAACCTTATGACTGACACTACCTTTATCCAGTGTATGGACAGATGAGTAAGATCATAAAGATAAAAAATAATAATAAGTGGGGATACAGTGAAGAATGTTTTGGATGTCCATTTTAATTTTATTTTTATTCTTATTTTTATTGTTTATGGAGTAACAAAAATGTCCAAAATAGGTTGTGATGATCAATGCACACCTATATGATGATATCATGAACACTGAATTTATGCCGTGGATGATTATGTGATATGTGAATATATGACAGTAACATCGCATTTAAAATAGACCAACTGAGCGATACAGGTGCTGGAGAAAATGTGGAGAGACACTGTTGGTAGGGAAGTTGAATGGACCAGCCCCTCTGGAGAGCAGTGGGCTGGTTCTATAGGAGGTTAAGTACAGGGTTCCCATATGATCCTGCAATCCCAGTACTAGGTATACAGGTGGAAGAACTCATATAGATATGTCACAACCTTTTTATTTTCTAGTATGTTAGAATAGCCAGAATGAAATACGTGAAACTGTAATAATCTACTAGCTTTGATATTTGATAATGATTGCATAGCTATAGAGCTTTCATCATGTAGCCATTTGATTGTAAATCTTTGTGACTGACACTTCCTCTATCCAGGGTATTGGTAGATGAGAATTAAAGTAAAGACATGTATGAGAAATAATAATAATGGCAGATTGGGAATATGATGAGAAGTACTCATATGTAAACTATGGAAAATCTTGTAGTATTACTTTGTTAAATTTTCATCAATTGTTAAAAGTGTTAACTACTGTTAACAAAGAAGTAGAGTTACAAAAAAAGTGTTATCATCCTTTCCAACAAACACTCCACAGCCATGCATGTGTTGATGGTGGGGTAGTGTATATCAATCTGTATTTTATTCGTGAGTTTTCCTTAAACCACAACTTCTAATAAAATAAAAACATTAAATAGAGCATCAATGGTTGAAATATACACTTATGAAAATTTAAAAGTTCCCTGAAGTGGAACTCAAAGAAAATTGGCTGCAATAAAAACCAAGTTGGAATCCAGAAAAAGACATTAGACAATAAAACAAATTTATGTCTGTAGATTTTCCCTAATTCCTGCAGTTATTGCAAGTAAAGCATTCCCTGCCACCATATTTCATTCCTACAGCACAAGATAACTTCTCTGCTTAATACAAGTGATTGTTTTGTTCCACTGACTCTGTTTCCACCTAAGATAGCAGAGAAAAGCAAAATCACCTTTTCAAAAAGTAAAGAGGTGAAACAGATCAATAATCTGAGTTTGCATGATTTATCTCAGCGCTACATGTTGCGTTGAATACTTCTGAGGAGGATGATCAAAAATCGAGGGAAAATGAGAATGTTGACATGGTGGAAGACCACTAGGACATGTGGTCCAAGACCTTCTCATCCAACATTGGAACTCTGTTATTTGCTTCTCTTTGAAACTCAGTTCTTGACGAGCGTGGAAGGATTCATTCTTCCTATGTATTATATACATGCCCTTTGACACTGGCTATGTTTTTATGGTGCATTTTAGTGGTGAGGGCTCTGTTACTGCTGTCTACAGTGTATGAATTTAAATCGTGTTCCCCATTTCTGACAGTGCTTATTCTGACTTCTACCACTATTGACAATTAATCTTCCAACAAAAAGCATGCATCTCTTTGTATGCCTTAAATTTTGCATGAAAAGGTCTCAGTAAACAATTTTTGAATGTATCCAATTGAATACAATTGAACAGAGCTTATTGACTCAAAATGAGTCTTTTCCCCCTTTTATTTAACGTAACATTGAAAATTTGAACAAGAATAAAATCCACTCTTTCTGCTCAAAAAATAATAGTTAGCCCTGTAACATGGTATTTATCTCTCACCATGATTCCCGAAAATTTCTTTTGCAGATATACACATTTTAATAGACTCTTCAACATTTTCCATCAAACAAAACCCAACAGTGTACTTCTTTCACCAATAGTACAGAATTTGATTATTTTTTTGTTTCCACACACAGATTCTTCAAGAATAAAATTTAATTTTCTGTGAGAATAAATCTATTCCCTCAATTCATATTGAATCATAATTGTTATCACTTAATTTAATGGATCTGGAGAAGAATAAAGTTTTACTAACAAACCCAGGAATATTTTTCATCTGAGAAATAATAGGAGTTGCTGGAATGGTAATAGAAGGGAAGCTTGGAGATTGGTGTATATGGCAGAATAGTAACGGTTTCCATTACTCTCTCAGAACATGCTCTACAAAATGTCTTTCCTTCAGAACCTGTCTATGAACTGGCTGCATTGGAAAGAAAACAGGAAATCTCTGGAAATTTTGAAGGTGATACAATCGCCCTTCCTCCTGAAATACACTCAAGTGTAAGTGTGGTGTTCTGCATGGCTTCTACATGATATGGTGTGACATGGATGAGGTGGACTGGCCCTTAACAGGCATTTCTCCCTCCCTCTGGTTTTGGATCCTGTGCTGTAGAAGATGGTGAATTAGCAGGTGCATATGTAATCAATACTTATGGGAAGAGCTACTTACTACCTGAATTGCAGAAAATGTTGTATTTTCCGATCTAACATTTTAGTGGAGTCTTCTTGATTATACAATGTTCCTGAGGATAGCAGAAGCATCGCATTTCCTGGTTGAACTGTTTTCTAAATGTTTTTTCTTTAAGTTTTTTCCTAGTTGAAAGACAAACCTCTAGCTTCATCAGAAACATGGAAAGTATATACTTACTAAATTTATTCGCAAATTTTTTAGAGATTTTTATTGAAATAGATTTCTGCTTAAAGAAAAGGAGTAATGCAAGTAAATTATTAGATATAGGAACTGATTGCAAACGCATGGAGTTTCCTGGAGAAGATTCTGGGAATTGATACTTGAACTTGTTGGAAATGAGACCAGAATGAAGCTGTTTATTTTGGATAAATGCATACAACTAGTGCATATTTAGCAATGGCAAAGGATGATTCATAATATATTCTTTATACTCATCCCTAAAGAAAGTGCTTATCAAAGACTTTTGAAAAACTGCCTGGTTTATGTGATAAAATATTTTGTTAAGAAATCAGACTCAATGTATGTGGACTAAGGTGGGTCTTTTATTTGTCCTGGAGAGACATCAAAAATGACAAGATGTTAGCTTTAATCCTCAGATTATGACACAATCAAAACCAAAAGATTTTCATCGCTGCATGAGTCACATATGTTTTGTCTGTAAATTAAATTGCTGACGTGGGTATGACTAAAAAAGAGTCTTATCCTTGGGTTAATTCATTGCAATATAAGTGAATTCACAGCTCTACCAAGATATAAAATGAACAAAATAAATGATCACATCACTTTTCCCAAACTGGACATTACCTCAGAGTAATCTCTCATCTGAAAATGTCAGTCTAATGTGCCAATGGCTCTGATGAAGAAAGTATTAGTGGTATTCTACCTCACAAAGAACAGGATGTCTACAAAAACCCATGATGTTATTACTTAATATCTTGTTTTAATAGTTTAAAAAGATACAGTTGGCAATGGGAAAATGACCCAAATTGCGTTTCAGGATCAGTGAAGGAGGCCTATGAGTGTAGGAAGTGCCAAGGGAAAGTTACTGAAAAAATCCGTGCCTATAAAAACAATGTTTAAAGAGCAAATTTGCATCCCTGAAAGAAATCCAACGATAGTAAAACCATCAATGATTGAAGAATCAGGGCTGTAATGTCTCTTATATCCTCACCTACCTTTTATGGAATATTCAGGAGAAAGTCACAGATGGACATGGATGTGGCTTATTGAAACTTTATCATGTTGTGACTCAAGTCCAGGGTGTACCCTGTTTCAAGAGCTGATTAACACAACCCTGGCAACCGGCACCAAGTATTTGAAATGACAAATGGTTTTGGCCAAAAACATATAACACAATAGTAGTTTATTTCTGCTTTCAGGGGGGCAATACACCTCCACCCCTCCAGTAATTTCAATAATTTTATATGTCCCTAATGAACTGTATTAAACATTTACCACTGAATATTCAGGCAAAAGTGTCTGGCTCAATAGTGAATCCTGGGAATATATTCTTAGATGTCAAATGAATTAAAGAAAATACAGAATATATAATAGTTTTTCATGAATGTAAAATAAAGATAAAGTTCTAATAATAGAACAAATAGCATATTAACTTTATATACACTGATAAGGATCTTTTCATTTACATTTCACAGTATTTAACCACTGTTAATGAAGAGTAAATTTCTGAAATTGTGGCGAAGGATACTTGCACGTACAGACTTTCTCAGTAGGAAATTGTTTTTAAGGCATGCTTTATGTCCTTGTTTCTAAGACTATAGATAAAGAGATTCAGCATGGGAGTGACCACTGTGTACATCACAGAAGCTATTGTCCTTGCCCTTGTGTTTTGTGTAGCTGCAGAACTAAGATACACTCCAAAGACTGTACCATAAAAATAAGGACACCACTGAAAGATGAGACCCACAGGTATAAAGTGCTTTATACTTGCCTCCATGTGATGAAATTCTCAAAATAGAGCATGCAATCTTAGAATAAGAGAAAAGGATGCCAGTGAGTGGAATACCACCCAGAATTGCAGTTGCAAAGTGCATCACTCGTTCATTGAGGAAGGTGTCAGAACATGCAAGTTGGATTACTTGAGTAAATTCACAAAAAAGTGAGGAATTTCCAACTCTGTACAAAAAGACAAATGCGAACACATTAGGCATTGTAAAAGAGAGTCCAGAACACTCAATATACATGATGCCAGCAGCAGGATACCACAGAGCCTGGGGTTCATGATGACCATGTAGTGTAGTGGGTGACAGATGGCCACATAATGGTCATAGGCCATCATGGTTAAGAGGAAATTGTCTAGTCCTCCAAAAACTAAGAAAAAATACATCTGGGTGAGGCAGTTTCTATAACTTATAGTTTTGGTCTCTGTCTGGATGTTCAGCAGCATCTTTGGGACAGTGGTGGAGGTTAAACAGATGTCTGCAAAAGACAGGTTAGCAAGGAAGAAGTACATGGGCATGTGCAGGCGGGCATCAGAGATGGTGGCCAGGATGATGAGAAGATTCCCAGTGAGAGTGACCAGGTACATCTTCAGGAAGAGAGCAAGTAGGAGGGGATGCACTTCAGTGTCTTCTGAGAGTCCCAGAAGGATAAATTCTGAAACACGTTTCATTCTCTAATTCCATGTGAGTCATGAAACTGCTGGAGCAGAGACCAGAGCAAGGTAGGTTTAGATATAAACAGATCTCAGCAAATTAACATAAATGCTATGGTTTGTACTGCAAACATATTGAAATGTTTTTTATTATTTATATTTAATTATGTACAGATTTACTGCCCTCTATCTGAAAATATCAGGGTAAATACATGTTGCTCCCTATTTTTTATGCTATTCTTCACAAGCCATTCATGTCTAGAATTTTGAACTTATTCCCAAGGTAATATGCTCCACTACAAATGCTCTTAGCCTTTATGTTATTCAAAAACCATTTGACCAGTTATTCTGCACTATGTAATGAAAAAGTTGGGGTATGCATATTGGAATTTTTATTGTAATCAATATTACTAAACTGCACACTTGAAAATGGTTAGGCTGTGAAATTTTACGTTGTATATAGATTCCTACAATAAAATTTAAAATAAATATAATTTTCCATCTTTATGGATAGGAAGATCAATATTGTTGGTTTTTTATTTCATCTCTATCTGATCTGTACTTTCAGCTCAATCCCATATTCAATGGCAGAAAGTCAGTTTATAGATATTGACAAAATAATTCTCAATTTTACATGGAAAGGCAAAAGTCCTAGACTGCCTAAACAATACTGAATAAAACCAAGGTTCTGCATCCAATACTACCAGATTTCAAGTCTAACTATACAGACATGATGATTAAACTATGTGTTGGTGAAATAGACACATGAACTAACCTAAGAGAACAAAGTAAACACACAATCAAATATTGGGGAAGTCAAAAACAGACCCATACAAGCACAGTCAAATGGCCCTTGATAAAGAAGGAAAAGCAATTTAATGGAAAAAGTACAATATTTTCAACAACTGCTGTGGAGCAATGACATACACACGTTCAAAACAGAAAAGGAACATAGCCAAGCCCTGTATACATTTCACAAAATTCAACTCGAAATGAATCCTGGACTCAAAATTAAAATGCAAAGTATAATACTTCAAGAATAAAACTTCCAAGAAAATCTGGTGGCCTGTACTTTTGTGATGAAGTTTTAGAAATAGCACCCAAATCATGATCCATAGTTGAAGAACATTTAAAAATTGGACTTTATTAAAATATAAAACATATGTTATGTGAAAGACATTGATAAATGATTTCTAGCTGATGTACAAAGAACTCTTAACACCCAACAATAAGAAAGGAAACTCTCAATTAAAAATGGGTGAAATTTCTGGACAGAAAATGAAATTAAGAAGATTAGCAGGTGGCAAATAAGTATGTGAGAAGATGCTCCATTATTTATCAGGAGGGAATTGCAAAATTAAACTGCACATTTATACCATCACACACATTTTAGAATACCTGAAAACATAAACACTGACAATACCATGGACTGTTGAGCATGGGGAGCAGTACAGACTCATTCTCCACTAGTGAGAACATGAAATGATGCAGCCAAAGTACAGTTCAACACTATTTAGCAAAACTAAACATAGTCTTACCATTCAGTCCAGAAACTGTGCCCTTAGATAAACAGCTGGTTTGACTACTTGTTTCCACACAAAAAACCTACACAAGAATGATTTATAGCAGGTTTCTGTATAATCTCCAAAATATTAAGGGAACCAAGATGTTCTTTAAGGTCAATGGATAAACACACTCTGCTACATCTATACAATGGAATATTACTCTGTAATAAAAATGAATATTCCCTCAAGTCACAAAAGTCAAGGATACATCTGAAATGATTACTGATAATTGAAACAAACCAGTTTAAATATCCTGTGCAAGTACAATTTCAATTAAATAACTTTCTGGATTAGTCCAAATAATAGAGACAACAAAATGATCCCTGGTTGCCAAGGGATTGGGAATAGGGAAGAAGGTGGAATAGGTGAATCAGAGAACAATTTTTAGAGCAGTGAATCTATTCTGTATAATCCTATAATAATAGACACATGACTTTATGCATTTGTTAAAACACATTGACTTTATGACAGAAAGAATAACCCTTAGTATATGCAAAAAAGAGATTAATTGTCAAGGCAATAGGTATGCCAGCATGGAATGCAAAATGTGATAAAACAAACTAATTGTATTACACACATATGGAACATGCTTACTGAGGGTATAAGGGGAAAAGGTGCTGAAATGGTAATACTGGATATGAATGGAGTCTGGAAAATAAAGTGGACAGAAAGCATAAGTACTGTGTTCTACTGGATAAAGTTTATTTCACCATAGTGTAGGTTGACAATTCTATCACATCTGCACATGTATACTGGAATCAAGCAATAAGCAAGGGGAGGAGGCTAGAATGTTCTGTCTGGTAATGGTTTAGAGTGTGACACATCAGCATAAGTAGGTCAATATAGATAGAGCGTTACATGTAGACATATTTATGGTCTGTGTATATGCACAATTTGGCAGACACACATATATTTTCTTACTCTGTAGTGGATAGAGCCTAGATGTCCTAGTAATATGGAGTACACATAGTGCACTGACCTTTATTTTAACTCCATTCTTCAAGAAAAATTTCTTGGAGAAGTGGCTGACCTTAGACCTGGAACAGAAATATACAGGAAGAACCTGGAGCATGTTGTACTACCAAAAATTAAGTAGGTACTAAAATGAAGCATTCAATGATCAGGAAAAATCCAAGAGACCCAGAACACCTGTGAAAGATATCCCATTGCCCAACTGAAATAAACCTCACAGCAAAATAAATAAAGTAGTATTGTATCACAAACCGAAATATAAAATAAATGTCATGAGTTTATAGTGATTTGTATACATTATTTATTATATGAGAAAGAAGGCAAAGATCTCCCATGCAGATGCATTCAAATGATTTATGTAGATGCTGCTGTCTCAGGAAGGTGAAGTTAATTCCCAATCCTAAAGTATGTCTTCATATATCAATCCCCTTCCAAAGGTGATATATGGAAAAGCAGGGGAATGAGGAACTTTGAAGTGGGGAAACCTGACAAGCATTGTTGATGAATGTCAATATCAGCAGTGAAGAGTCACATTGATGGGATGTGCCCTGGATACATAGTGCAAAGAAAATAGAATTTTAGCTCTAGTGTTTTTCTCCATAACGCATAATCCAGTCTAATCATGAGGACAACATCATACAAATTCCAATTGAGGGACTTTTTAGAATATACTTGGCCAGCACCCCTGAAAAATATCCGTATCATCAAAAGCAAGTAGAGTCTGAGGAAATGTTGGTTATAACAAATAGACGAAATGTGGTATTGTGGATGGAAAATGTTCAGAATAGGGGAAAATGGATGTGATGTTCTGGAAACTGTCTCTACTAGCCTTGCAATTTTCCTGTAAGTTTCACACTGTTTTAAAAAATACATTAATAACAAATAGATGAAATGTGGTATTGTGGATGGAAAATGTTCAGAATAGGGGAAAATGGATGTGATGTTCTGGAGACTGTCTCTACTAGCCTTGCAATTTTCCTGTAAGTCTCACGCTTTTTTAAAAAAATACATTAATTAAAATGTAAAAGTATTAGTGAAATGCGAAAACCTATGAAAACAACTCTGATCTTCATTCCAGATTATAAGCCATGGAAAAGAATAAGACTCTGCTGTAAGAATCAGATTCAACACCTATTAGATCAGAACAGAGATACCAATCACATTTAATAATTGAAATAATTAAATAAAATAATCACTATAAAAAGTCCAACATTGTGCTTAGTGTATATGAATTCTATTTTTGTATGCTGTGATTCAACCCCATCCATACACATTCCCCAAACTTCCAAGCCCACTGCAACTGCGCTATTTCTATCCCCAATCATCTCCCAAGAATTTGACAACAGAAAATGTTCCAGAACTTTCCATAGGGCAAGAATTTTCTTGAACATCACCTTCTAAAAACCCTGCACTTACTCTCCAATAACTTCAAACATAAATATTAATCCTGTGGACAAAGCACAAAACTCTCGGCAATGTGGCTGCTGTCAACCTTCCCAACCTCTTGTTGCTTTTCTCACACTTTCACTCTCATTGTGATCAGGCATTAAGATCCACTTTTAAACCTAACCACACCTTACAATGATACTGACTGCATGCACAATTGTGTCCCTGTCTTCTCTTCTTGGTGGGTTTATATCCTATTCTCTTAGAATTGCTAATGTAAGGAAAATATTCCTCCTGCCAGGGTTAGTACAATTCCCAGCACCCTTGGGAAGTCTTCCCAAATATCGACAGATGAGTCCAAATTTTCGATTCCACTTCACCAGGATTTCAGTTTCCCTCAGGATGTTGCATGTGCTCATTTCTATGTTTGTTGTCATACTTAGATATAATCTCTTTGAAATAAAGAAAATGGTCTTACTCATTCACTTATTCTGAGAGTAACACTTAGTGCCTACCATGAAGGAATTAATGGAAGGGTTTGTGTGGAATGATTTTTAGAAAAAAATGACGGATGTGGTCAACAATGTACTTCCACGAAGGAAGCCCATGACTGTTCATTGACATTAGATGAGACAGATATAGGAAAGAAGACACTTTAGTGTATTCATTGTCTCCCTCGAACACAAGCTTTATACCTGGGCAAGACTTTGGATGATTATCTCTCTATGTTACAGTTGTTGATGCCCCTAAATTTACTCTCAATAAATGGAGTCCTGGACTCCTAATACATTCCCCACACTCATGACCAGACTCTATGTCTCACCTGGAAATTATCAAAGAAGATTCTGAGTTCACCAATACCGAATCTTCCCTGAATAATGGATGAAGTTGGATGCTCTGCTTCCAGGAAGGGCAGGAAGATGTAAATAATCTTGAGGTCTCTAGAAAGTAAAATTGTGTTTCTACCTCAGCAGAGATTGGTAATCCTGGCTTAAGATAGTGTAGTTAAAGCATCTATGTTTCCATGCTTTTATGAATTTAATTCCCATGAGCCTCATTACTGAAGTATACTTTTGTCTCTGTGGTCCCTAAGATATTTAGCTTTCTGGAGGAGAAAAAAGGTAATGAAATGAAAACTTGGGTCTAATTTGACCCTTGGGAGAAATCTTTGGAGCTTCGTGTTCATATCCTTTCCCAGTAGACTCTCACCTCTCTTTAGCTTTGGACTCTAGTACTGCAAGTTTTCCCATAATGAGCTCCCTATCACTCATTCAGGATAGAAATTCTGGGAGCACTAAAATATCTATTGTGTGTGATTTCTAACTTCTGGTGTTCAATCTGATTTATGGTGGTGCCTTCTCTCAACAATATTTCTGCTTGTTTCACTGCTTTTCCTTTCTCCCCAGTAGTTAGCAATATCTGTTCAACTCACACAACTATTTATTTTCAGTCATTCAAAAAATATATATACAACAATACTATATGGTTATCATTAAATTACAGTCTGAGAATGAAAAAAAGAGTAATATATTGTGTCTGCTGTCAAAGAGCAAAGAGTCATGGAAATAAATAAATAATGCACCTGAGGGTGATATTGAAGTCCTGGTGAAGTGTAATGCTATGTGAATGAGGATCACCTTTTGCATTTCTGTGAAAATGAATCTTGGGACTCTGAGAGGATTGAATAAATGATTTGAAATAATGAAAAGAAAGGTAAAAGAACTCGGGGGGATGAGAGCACAATAGAAGAGATTAAACAAATTTTTGAGGAACATGAAGGCATATTTTGAACTTGCAGTAGAAAGGACTGGCAAACTAGAACATAGAAATTTACAGACTGGAGAGATGGAGATAAAATGGAAAAACAAGAGCTGGGACTCAGGGAAATGAATGGCATCATGAAGTGTATAAACATATGCTCATGTTTGTCCCAGAAAGTTAGGCAAAGTGAAAAGGGTGATAAAGAACACTTGAGGAAATTTTGGATGAAATTTCCCAAGTTTTAGTATATATGCAAATACCCAGGAAGCACAACATATTAAAAGCTGAATGAATTCTAATAGGCTTAAACCAGTACAAATGTTAACAAGAATGATATATGTAAAGATAAAGAGTGAAACCTGAAAGCAGCGGGAGAAAAGCAATTCATCACATACAAAAGACTGTAATAAAATTGAGGACCAATTTCCTATCAGAATTCATGGAGGTGAGAAGGCAATGATATGATATATTTCTTTCTAAAGGAGAATAAATACAGCTGAGAATTATTTATATGGAAAAACTGTCCTTCACACATAGCAGTTTAAAATAGTTACAGGCAAACTGGAAACATTTCTCTCTCAAGAAATATTAAAGGGAGTTCTACAGGCTAAAAGGAAAAGAGAGAAGCTCGGAGGAGAGAATAGAAAGTAAGTGAAACTAAATGGGTAAAAGAAAGGCAAATATAAGCATGACATGCAAAAATTAAAGGATAAAATATTCAGTGTTATTCTTGCCTTTAGAGTAATAACACAATGTGAATGGATTAATGCACTCATCAAAATATGCAGATTGGCAGAATACACGAAATGTATGGTCTATCTAAATGCTTTCCTTAGACCAAAGGAAACAATGAGAATGACAGTGAAGGGTTGGAAAAACATAATCCACACAAACTGTAACCAAAAAGAGCTGGCGCAGCTATACTAATATACGATGAAATAGACTTTAAATGCAGAAGTATCATAAGAGACAAATATGACACATTATATTAATGCAAGAGATAATTCCCCACGAAGAAATCACAATCATAAATGTTTATAATCCTAACCAGAGAACAGTAAATACATAAGGTCAGTAACTAGAAAACTGCAGTGGGAAATAGACATCGGTTTAATAATACTTGGATACTTCAATACACCACTCTCATCAATACACAGAATATCTAATCAGCTTAGAAATAAGGAAACCAAAAACCTGAATACTATAAGTTAACTAGACTTTACAAATATATAGAGAACAATGGACACCCAAGCAGCAGGATATATATTCTTCTCAAGGTCCCTTGATCGTTCTCCAAGGTGTACCCCATGTTGCATTACAAACCAGGTTTCAGTATTTTTTTAAAAAAATGAAATGATATAAAGCACTTTCTCTGAACACAATGTATTTGATATGGAAATCTAAAAAGCAGAAGAACTGGAAAATTCACAAACTTGTAAAGGTTACATAGTATGCCCAAACAATCATGGGTTCAAGATTTGCAAGAAATATCAGTAAATGCTTGCGAAAAAATGCAACAAAAAACACATATTAAAACTGATGTGATTCAGTGAAGACAGTGCTGAGAGGGATATTTACAGCCCTGAATTCCTGTATTATCAAAGAAGAAAGATCAAAAACCAGTGACCTAATTTCATACCTGTGGGAACTAGAGAAAAGAATAGTAAATGAATCAAAAGGAAGTAGAAGCTCATAGTTCACCATGGGATGTTCTAAATTATCTGTAGAAACTGGGCTATGAGTTGAAGAAGAGATTCAACATACAGCTACTCTACACCAATATCTTATATTAGAGGGCAAATCTGATTGCCAGAGTTACCTATCAAAATATTCAAATGGCCAAAATTCAATGGAAGACTTGACAATATGCAAGGAACATGAAGACATGATCCATTAAAAGGAAAAAATAAGTGCAACCTCAAAGAAGTGTTGATTTTGGAAGAACTAATCAATGACATCAAATGAACTGTTCTACATACTTTCACTGAGCTAAAGGAAAGCATGGACATTGATCTCAAGGAAATCCAAAAGAAGATACATGAATAAAGGGAAGAATTAGTCATTTTGAAAAGGCAGTTTGCTAGTTCCTCAGGAAGTTAAGTATAGAATTGCTGCGTGATTAGGCAATCTCATTACTAGGAATATATTCAGAGGAACTGAAAGCAGGGACATGACTGGACATTTACACATCAGTATTTACAGTGGCATATTCACAATTACCTAGAGATAGAAACAGCACAAATGTCTACCGATGGACAAGTGGCTAAACAATCTGTACTATATACATATGATGGATATCAGACAGCCGTAAGACAGAATAAATTCATGAAGCATGCAACAACATGGGCGAATCTTGAGGATGTTTTGGTGCACAAAATAAGTGAAAATCAAAAGGATAAATCCTGTGTTGTCTCACTAATTTGAACTACTATAATGAGCAAACTCTGAGCAAACTGAAAACTTAATGTTGAGGAGCACAGGTTGTCAAGAGATAGAAAGAGGGTCAAATTTGGGCACTTGATGCTGAAGGAGTACAGAATATTCAACAGGATTGCTAGTCAATTTCCAGAAATGGATACCACAATACTATGTGATGGTTGCATAATATTTTAAGGATGCTGAATAAAGTTGAATATGAGCATGGTTGAAAGTGGAATCTAGGGGCTTATGTGACATCAGAAGGAAAGATAGAGGATAAAATCTGGACTCTATGACGTAGCAATACCTATAAAGTTTTTACATGAGGGAGAATAAGTGAATTTCACCATTGCAAAGTGTTAAAAATTGGAATGGCACTTGGAAAAAATACAATTAATGCAGACTAGGATATAATTATTAGTAGTATTGCAATATTCTTTAAATAATTGTATGAAAAAGCAATATACCAAAAGTAAATGTCAACAGAGGGGTATATGAGGTGGGTTATGGGATTCTGGTGTAATTTCCTCATTTTTCTCTTCTTTCTTGGCAAAGGAAATGGAAATGTTCTCAAATAGATTGCGGCAGTGAAAGCATAACCATGTGAATATACTGTGAACCATGATTCAATGTGAACCATTGAAAAGAAAAAGTAAATACAACCCCAAAGAAGGGCTTCTTTTATTGCTCAAATGTAGCTTTACCCTTTAAGCTTTCTCCACAGGCAAACTGACTGCCACCTCCTAGATGGGACATGACTCCCAGGACTGTAAAACTCCCTGGTAACATGGAACATGGCTCCTGGGGATCAGCCTGGCCCTAGCATCTTAGAATTGAGAAAGACTTCCTGACCCAAAGAGGGAAGAGAAATAAAGCAAAATAAAGATTTAGTGGCAGAGTGATTTCAAGTACAGTCAAGAGATCATGTTACAGGTTATTCTTATGCATGAAATAGATATCCCTATTCATTGTTTTTCTAGGTATTGGAAAAACTAGAGGGAAATACCTGAAACAAAATATAGTCTGTCTTGAAGATGATTGTATAATATATGGTTTTTAAGATGTGAGGAGTGATTGTGAAAACCTTGTGACTGGCACAATTTTTATCCAGGGTATGGAGAGATAAGTAAGAGCATAAAGACAAATATAAATAATAAGGGGGGAAAGGGTGAGGGATGTGTTGGATGTTCTTTTTTCTTTTCTTTTTATTGTTTATGGAGTATTAAAATGTGTGAAAAAAGGTTGTGATGATCAATGCACAGCTATATGATGATACCATGAACACTGATTGTATGCCTTGGATGATTATATGTTATGTGAATATATCATAATAAATAGACAAACTGAATGATACAAGCGCTGGAGAAAATGTGGAGAGACACTGTTGGTAGGAAGTTGAATGGTGCAACCTCACTGGAGGACAGTGTGCTGGTTCCATAGGAAGCTAAGTATAGGGTTGCCATATGAATAGGGTTGCCATATGATCCTGCAATCCCAATATTAGGTATACAGGTGGAAGAACTGAAAGCAGGGTCCTGAATAAACATTTGCACACTGGTGTTCACAGCAGCAATATTCATGATTTGCAATGGATGGAGGTGGCCTTAGGGTACATTGATAAGGAATACAAGGGAAAACTGTGGTTCATATATATGATAGAATGTTGAGCAGCTTCAAGAAGGAATGAAGTTGCAAGGCATGCAATAAGGTGAGTGAAACTTGAGGACATAATGTTGAGTGAAATAAGCCAGCAATGAAAGGGCAAATATTCTATGGTGCCTGTCCTGGTTTGAAAGGATTATATACCCTTGAAAAGCCATGTTTTAATCCTGATCCATCTCCTGGAGGCAACTGTTTCTTTTAATTCCTGAATAGGGAGTGAGATCTTGTTTTCCTTTACAGATTAACATAATACCCTGATATATTCCATAGAGTTTGTAAAGTCCTCATGAGGGACTGGGGGGAAATGTGGAAGTATTAAGCTTCCCCATCCGGGAAATTCCTAATAATATCTCAATTTTAAGGCATGTCCTTATGAAAGTTATTTCCACAACGGTAATGCTAAGCCTATTTATAATCATGCCTGAGTCACGCTCAGAGAAATCTATTGTTGCTCTGATGTGGCCTCTCTTTAAGCCAAACTCTGCAAAAACCTCACCTCCTCCCCACCATTTAGGATATGACTTCCATGGGTGTGGTTCCCTGGAAACAGGATATGACTCCCAGGGATGAACCTAGTTCTGTCATCATGGGATTGGAAACACCTTATTGACTAAAATGGGGAATAGAAATGAGGCAAAATTCAGTTTCAGTGGTCAAGAGACTTCAAATGGAGTCGAGTTGCCATGTTGGAGGTTACTCCTATACTGACTTCAGCCAGATATTAAATATTCTCACTGTATGCCAAGCTAACACCAAAAGAATTTCTTAAAATCCTAACGGAAATCTTGGACCCTAACTAAGAATTTATAATAGTTCTTCCTATTAAGTTTAATTTTAGAAACAATAGGAGTCCAAATTATTGCTATCCCTCATAAGTTCTGAAACCCAGAGTTAGCAGTTTCTCAAAGGACGTCAACCAGTTTGTTTCCTTATCCAATAAGGTCAACACCCTTTTCCAGCATGAAGGTAAAATGGTCATTGCCAAGATTTCTCTGAAGATTGAGAGAATGATCAAATAAGAGGGGGAGGTGTAACTGGTCATTAGAATTTAACAAAAGATTTTGACTACTGACTCATATAGATATGTCACAACATTTTTATTTTCTAATACATTAGAATAGCCAGAAGGAAGTACCTGAAACTGTAGTAATCCATTAGCCTTGATATTTGAAAATGATTACATAACTATAGAGCTTTCATCTTGTGAACAGTTGAGTGTAAAAACCTTATGACTGACAGTCCCTCTATCCAGGGTATGCGTGGATAAGAATTAAAATAAAGACATGTATAAAAAATAATATAATAGTATATTGGGAAAACTGGGGAAAATGCCCATATGTAAACTTTGGACAATCAATATAGTACTACATTGACGATTTTTTATCAATTGTTAAAACTGTTACCTATTGTTAACACAGAAGTAGAGTTACAAAAAAAAGCATTATCATCCATGGCAACAAACCCTCCACAAGCATGCAAGTGCCTTTGGTGGTGTGGTGTACGTGAATCTGTATTTTATGCATGATTTTTCCTTAAACAACAACTTCATTTTTTTATATTTATTTTTTTATTGTTGTCATTCCATCTACATATATGATCAGTAATTCATAATATCATCACATAGTGATATATTAAACGTCATGATCATTTCTTAGAACATTTTCATCAAATCCAAAAAAGAAATAAAGAGACAACAGACAAAACTTTATACATACCATACCCCTTACACCTCCCTTTCATTAATCAGTAGCATTTCAATCTAAATTTATTTTAACGTTTGTTCCCCCTATTTATTTTTATTCCATTTGATTTACTCATTTGTTGATAAGGTAGATAAAAGGAGCATCAGACACAAGGTTTTCACAACCACCCAGTCACATTGTGAAAGCTATATCATTATACAATCACCTTCAAGAAACATGGCTACTGGAACACAGTTCTACATTTTCAGGCAGTTCCCTTCATCCTCTCCATTACATCTCAACTAACAAGGTGTAATCAATTTAATGTTTAAGAATAACCTCCAGGGAAACCTCTCAACTCAGTTTGGAATCTCTCAGCCATTGACACTTTATTTTGTCTCATTTCACTCTTCCCCCTTTTGGTTGAGAGGGTTTTCTCAATCCCTTGGTGCTGAGCCTCAGCTCATCCTAGGATTTCTGTCCCACATTGCTAGGAAGGTCCACACCCATGGCCCATGTAGAGAGGGTGAGGGCAGTGAGTTTGCTTGTTGCCTTGACTAGAGAGAGTGGCCACATCTGAGCAACAAAAGAGTTTCTCTTGGGGGTGGCTCTTAGGCCAAATTTTAAGTTGGCTTCACTATCCATTGTGGGGTTAAGTTTCATATGAACAAGCCACAAGATTGGGGGCACAGCCTATTGCTTTGGTTGTCCTGACTGTTTGTGGGATTATCAAGAATTCACCTCGGGGGAAGCTGAATTTTCCCCCTTTCTCACCATTCCAACAAGGGGACTTTGCAAATACTTTTTTATTCACTGTTCATCACTCTGGGATTATTGGAGTTTCACTTTGGACAAACCAATAAAATCTCATGCCCTACTCCCATTCCAAGTAATCATAGTGTTCAATTAATCTGTCTACATAAGTTACATTAGAAAATGCATTAGTCAAAATATAAATTTTGTACCAAATAAACATTTTTTGCTTTAGTGTCACACATAAGTGAAAATTTTAAAATATCAATTACTGTCTATTTTCAACACTCTGAACTAATGACATTCTTATGTTTTTCCTCATGCAAAAACATTTTTTTTAATTTTTACATTTTGTCACTATCATTATACATTCTAGGCATTCCTATGCCATCTCAGTCTTTATCATCTATGCTTCATTCTGATTTCATTAGTGCCCCCAGCCCTCCTCCCTCTCTCATTCTCTTATTCAGCTTCACTCAGTGTTTTAACATAACTGTATTACAGTTAGGCAGTATTGTGCTATCCATTTCTGAGATTTTACAATCAGTTCTGTTGCACCACTTGTATCCCTTCAGCTTCAATTACCCAAATATGTTACCCTATTTCTATCTCCAGATTGTCTCTGTTACCAATGAAATTCTCCAAGTTTATTCACTAATGCCTGTTAATATCAGCTAGACCATACAGTATTTGTCCTTTTTTTCTGGCTAATCTCACTCAGGATAATGTCCTTCAGGTCCATCCATGTTGTTACATACTTCATAACTTTGCTGTGTCTTACAGCTGCATAATATTCTATCATATGTACATACCACAGTTTGTTTAGCCACTCGTCTGTTGATGGACATTTTGGCCTGTTTCCATCTCTTCGCAATTGTAAATAATGCTGCTATAAATATTGGTGTGCAAACGTTCGTTTGTGTCCTTGCCTTCATGTCCTCTGAGTAGATAGCTAACAATAGTATTGCTGGGTCATGTGGCAATTGTATATTTAGCTTCCTGAGGAGCTGACAAACTGCCTTCCACAGTGGTTGTATTATTTGACATTCCCACTAACAATGGATAAATGTGCCTCTTTCTCCACATCCTCTCCAACACTTGTCATTTTCTGTTTTATTGATAATGGCCATCTGGTGGGTGTGAATTGATACCTCATTGTGGTTTTGATTTGCATTTCCCTAATAGCCAGGGAAGTTGAGCATCTTTTCATGTGCATTTTGGCCATTTGTATTTCCTGTTCTGAGAAATGTCTGTTCATGTCTTTTGCCCATTTTGTAATTGGGTTGACTGTTTTTTTGTTGTTGAATTGAGCAATTTGTTTATATATTTTGGATACTAGAACTTTATCTGATATATTGTTTCCAAATATTTTCTCCAATTGTGCAGGTTGTCTTTTACTTTCTTGACAAAGTTCTTTGATGCACAAAAATGTTTAATTTTGAGGAGTTCCGATTTCTTTCCTCAATGCTCGTACTTTGGGTGTAAGGCCTAGGAAGCCACCTCCTATTATAAGAGTTATAAGGTATCTCCCTACATTTTCTTCTAACAGTCTTATGGTCTTAGATGTAATGTTTAGGTCTTTGATCCATCTTGAGTTAATTTTTGTATAGGGTGTGAGATATCAATCCTCTTTCATTCTTTTGCATGTGGATATCCAGTTCTCTAGGAACCATTTATTGAAGAGACTGTTCTGTTCCAGGTGAGTTGGCTTGACTGCCTTATCAAAGATCAATTGTCCATAGATGAGAAGGTCTGTATCTGAACACTCTCTTCTACTCCACTGGTCACTATATCTTTATGCCAGTACCATGCTGTTTGACCACTGCAGCTTCATAATATGCCTTAAAGTCAGGTAGCATGAGATGTCCGATTTTATTTTTTTTCCTCAGGATACTTTTAGCTATTTGGTGCACCTTGCCCTTCCAGATTTGGCTACTGTTTTCTTCTAGTTCTGAAAAGTAAGTTTTTGGTGTTTTAATTGGTGTTGCATTGAATCTGTCAATCAATTTAGGTAGAATTGACATCCTTAACTATATTTCGTCTTCCAATCCAGGAACACAGCATGCTCTTCCATTTATCTAGGTCTTCTATGATTTCTTTTAACAATTTCTTGTAGTTTTCTTTGTATAGGTCTTTTGTCTCTTTAGTTAAATTTATTTCTAAATATTTATTCTTTCGGTTGAAATTGTAAATGGAATTTTTTTCTTTATTTCTCCCTCATATTGTTCATTAATAGTGTAGAGAAACACTTCATATTTTTGAGTGCTGATCTTGTAACCTACCACTTTGCTGTACTCATTTATTAGCTGTAGTAGTTTTGCCCTGGATTTTTCAGAGTTTCAGAGTATCATATCATCTGCAAACAGTGAGAGTTTTATTTCTTCCTTTCCAATTTTGATGTCTTGTATTTCTTTTTCTTGTCTAATTGCTCTGGTTAGAACTTCCAACACAATGTTGAATAACAATGGTGTTAGTGGACAGCCTTGTTTTGTTTCTGATCTTTGGGGGAAAGTTTTCAGTTTTTCCACATTGAGGATGATGCTAGCTGTGGGTTTTTCATATATTCCCTTTATCATTTACAGGAAATTCCTGTCTATTCCTATCCTTTGAAATGTTTTCAATATGAAAGATGTTGAATTTTGTCAAATGTCTTTTTTTTGCATCAATCGAGATGATCACATGGTTTTTCTGCTTTGATTTGTTGATGTGGTGTATTACATTAATTGATTTTCTTATGTTGAAGCATCCTTGCATACCTGGGATGAATCCAACTTGCTCATGGTTTATAATTCTTTTAATGCACTGTTATATTTGACTTGCTAGAACATTTTTGAGGATTTTTGAATCTATATTTATTAAAGAGATTGATCTGTAGTTTTCTTTTTTTGTAATATGTTTGTCTGGCTTTGGTATGAGGGTGATGTTGGATTTGTAGAATGAGTTAGGTAGCTTTCCTTCCTCTTCAATTGTTTTGAAGAGTTTGAGAAGAATTGATACTAATTCTTTCTTGAATGTTTGTTAGAATTCACATGTGAAGCCATCTGGTCCTGGACTTTTCTTTTTGGGGAGCTTCTGAATGACTGATTCAATTTCTTTACTTGTGATTGCTTTGTTGAGGTCGTCTATTTCTCCTCGAGTCAATGTTGGTGTTCTAGTTTGCTAGCTGTCGGAATGCAACACACCAGAGACGGATTGGCTTTTAATAAAAGGGGATTTATTTTGTTGGTTCTTCAGAGGAAAGGCAGCTAACTTTCCACTGAGGCTCTTTCTTACGTGGAAGGTACAGGATGGTCTCTGCTGGTCTTCTCTCCAGGCCCTTGGGTTCCAAGAGCTTTCCCCGGGGTGACTTCTTTCTCCATCTCCAAAGGCCTGGGCTGAGCTGCAAGTGCTGAGATGAGGAATGCCGAGCTGCTTAGGCTGTGCTACATTGCGTTCTCTCATTTAAACACCAGCCAATTAAGCCAAACGTCACTCATTGCAGCAGACATGCCTCCTAGCTGACTGCAGATGTAACTGGCAACAGATGAGGTTCACGTACCATTGTCTTATGTCCGCAGCCACAAAACTAGGTATGCTCACCTGGCCAAGTTGTCAACTGAATCTAACTAACACAGTTGGTTATTCATGTCTTTCTAGAAAGTTGTCCATTTCATCTACATTGTTGAATTTATTAGCATAAAGTTGTTCATAGTATCCTCTCATTAATTCCTTAATTTCTGTGCGGTCAGTTGTTATGTCTCCTCTGCTATTTTTATTTTATTTATTTGCATCCTCTCAACCTCACTTAGGGTCCATTAATCTTATTGACTTTCACATCAAAACAACGTTTGGTTTTGTAGATTTTCTCAATTGTTTTCATGTCCTCAATTTCATTGTTTTCTGCTCTAATCTTCATTATTTCTTTCATTTTGCTTGCTTTTGGTGTTAGTTTGTCAATTGTTCCAAGTGGACCATTAGTTCCTCAATTTTTGCCCTTTCCTCTTTTTTGATATAGGCATTTAGGGCAATAAATTTCCCTCTTAGCACTGCCTTTGCTGTATCCCATAAATTTTGATACATTGTGTTTTCATTTTCATTTGCCTAGAGATATTTGCTGATTTCTCTCATAATTTCCTCTTTGGCCCACTGGTTGTTTAAGAGTGTGTTGTTGAGCCTCCACATATTTGTAAATTTTCAGGCAATCTTCATATTATTGATTTCAAGCTTCACTCCTTTATGTTATGGGAAAATATTTTGTATGATTTTAGTCTTTTTATATTTATTGAGACTTGATTTATGACCCAGCATATGGTTTATCTTTAAGAATGATCCATGAACACTTGAGAAAATGGTGTCAGATGTCAAAGAGAAAGAACATCAGTTGTCATTCTTTATAATCAGAATGTCAGATGTCAATGGGAAAGAGAGAATCTTGAAAGCAGCAAGAGAAAACCACAACTTCTAATAAAATAAAAACAAATCAAATAGACCATCGAGGGTTGAAATATACATTTATGAAAATTTAAAATTTCCCTGATGTGGAACTCATAGAAAATTGACAGCAATAGAAACCGAAGTGGAATCCAGAAAAAGACATTAGACAATAAAACAAATTTATGTTTGTAGATTATCCCTAATTCCTGCAGCTATTGTGAGTAAAGCATTTCATGTTATCATATTTCTTTCCTACAGCACATAACAAATTCTCTGCTTAATTCCAGTGTTTCTTTTCTTCCACTGACTCTGTTTCCACTCAAGCTAACAGATAAAAACAAAAACATCTCTGCAAAACTTAAAGTATGAAACAGATAAATAATCTGAATTTGCATGATTTATCTCAGAGCTACATGGTTGCATCCAAAATTTCTGAGAAAGGTGATCTGAAATTGAAGGGAAAATGAGAATATTGACAGTGGTGGATGACCACTAGGAGATGTTGTCCAAGACCCTCTCATCCAGCACTGGAACTCTGTCATTTGATTCTCTTTGAAGCAGCTCTTGGAAAAGGTGGAATGATTCATTCCTCCTATATATGACAGTATGTCATATATAGGAGGTGGCTATATTTTATGGTGCATTCTTGGTGGTGAGGGCTCTGTTATTGCTTTATACAGTGTCTAAATTTAAATCATGTTCCCTGTTTCTGACAGTGTTTATTCTGACTTTTCCTACTCTTGACAATTAATCTTCCAACAGAAAGCATGAATCAATTTTGTATGCCTTAAATTTCGCATGAAAAGGTCCCAGTAAATAATTATTGGATGCATCCAACAGAATAGAATTGAAGAGGGCATATTGACTCAAAATGAATCTTCTCCTCCTTCTATATAATGTAACATTGTAAATTTGAAGACAAGAATCAAATCCCCTATTTCTGCCTGAAAAATAATAGTATTTCCCTCTAACATGCTGCTGATCTCTCACCATGGTTTCTGAAAATTTCTTTTGCAGATATCTAAATTGTAATGACTCTTCAACATTTTCCTTCAAACAAAACCCAACATTGCTCTTCTTTCACCAATAAAACGCAATTTCATTATTTATTTCCTGATCCATATATAGATTCTTCAAGAAAAAGTTTAATTTTCTATAGAACAAATCAATCCCCTCAGTTCAGATTGAATCATAATTGTTATCACTTAATTTAATGGTCCTAGAGAAGAATAAAGTTGTACTAACAAACCCAGGAATATTTTTCATCTGAGGAAAAAGTAGAGTTGCTGGAATGGTAATAGAAGTAAAGCTGGAGAAGTTGGTGAGTATGGCATAATAATAACGTTTCCATTACTCAATCTGCACATGCTGTACAAAATATCTTCTCTTCAGAACCTGTCTACGAGGTATGTGTATTGGAAAGAAAACAGGAGTCTTTGGAAATTTTGAAAGAGATACAATCTCCCTTTCTCCTGAAGGACACTCAAGTGTAAGTAAATTTTGCATTCACCATGGTATCCACATGATGTGGTGTGACATGGATGAGGTGGACTAGCCCATAAAAGGCTTTATTCCCTCCTTCCAGTTTTGGAACTTGTGTTGGAGAGGTTCGTGAACTAGCAGGTGCATACGTAATCAATACTTATGGGAAGAGCTTCTTACTACCTGTATTGCAGAAAATGTTGCATTTGCTGATCTAGCATTTCAGGGGAATCTACTTGATTATACATATTTTCTGAGGATAGCAGAAGTATCACATTTCCTGGCTGAAATGTTTTGTAGTGTTTTATTTTTTATTCAGTTTTTTTCTAGTTGAAAGACATACCACTATCTTTGTCAAAAATATTGAAAGCATATGCCTACTAAATTTCTTCACAAACTTTTTAGTGGTTTCTTTGAAAGAGATTTCTGCTTAAAGAAAAGGTGTAATGCAAGTAAATTATTAGATACAGGAACTGATTGAAAATACATAGAGTTTCCTGGATAAGATTTGGGGAGTTGATACTTCAACTTGTTGGAAGTGAGAGCACAATGATGCTGTGTACTTTGGATAAATGTACACAATTAGTGCATGTTTACCAATGGCAAAGTATGATTCACAATATATTTTTTATAGTCATCCCTAAAGAAAGTGCATAACAAAGGCCTTTGAAAAATTGTCTGGTTTATGTGATAAAATATTTTGTTGAGAATTCAAACTCAACATATGTGGTGTAAGCTGAGTCTTTTATTTGCCCTGGAGAGACATCAAAAATGAGAAGCTGAGAATTTTAATCCTCAGATTATGGCACAAACAAAACCAAGAAATTTTCAGTGCTGCACTAATCAAATTTGTTTTCTCTGTAAATTACAGTTCTAACGTGGGTATGTCTAAAAGAGTCTGATTACTTGGTGAATATATTGCAACCTAAATGAATTCACAGCTCTAACAAAGATATAAATTGAGTAAAATAAGTTATGACATCTTTTTTCCCCAAATTGGACATTAACTCAGAGCAATCTCTCATCTCAGAATGTCACTCTAATTTGCCAATCAAAGAGATGGGTCAGGGATCAGATGATGAAGAAAGCATTAGTGGTATTCTACCTCACAAAGAACAAAGGAGGTCTACAAAAACCCGTGATATTATTACCAAATATCTTGCATTAATAATTTTAAAAGACACAGTTGGCAATGGGAAAATGACCCAAATTGCATTTCAGGATTGGTGAGAGAAACTACGAGTGTGGGAAGTGCCAAAGGAAAGTTACTGGAAAATGTCCCCGCCTATAAAAACAATGTTAAAAGAGCAAAACCGAATTCCTGAAAGAAATCCAGTGATTAGTACAACCATCAATGATTGAAGAATCCAGGGGTATAATGTCTCTTATTTCCTAACCTAACTTTAATGGAATATTCAGGAGAAAATCACAGGTGGATATTGATGTGGCTTATTAAAACTTCATGATGTTGTGACTTAAGTCCAGGATGTGCCCTGTTTCAAGAGCTGATTAACACAAATGTGGCAACAGGTACAGAGCATTTGAAATGACAAATGCTTTTCACCAGAAGCACTTAACACAAGAGCAGTTTATTTCTGCTTTCAAGGACGCAATACATCTTCACCTCTCCAGTGATTACAATAAGTTTACAGGTCTCTAATTACCTATATTAAACATTTACCACTGAATATTCAGGCATAGGAGTCTGGTTCAAAATAGAACATTCCTAGATGTCAAATGATTTAAAGAAAATACAGAATAAACAACGTTTTGTCATGGATGAAAAGTAGAGATAATGTTCTAGTAATAAAACAAATAGCATATTGCTTTTATATATACTGATAAGAGTAGTGTGACTTACATTTACCAGTATTTAACCCTGTAAATGAAGAGTAAATTTCTGTATTGAGGCAATGTGTCCTTCTAAGGAGAGACTTTTTCAGCTGTAAATTATTTTAAGGCATGTTTTATGTCTTTATTTCTAACACTATAGATAAAGGGTTTCAGCATAGGAGTGACGACTGTGAACATCATGGAAAATATTGCAGTTGCCCTTGCATTTTGTGTAGCTGCAGAACTAAGATACACTCCAAGAGCTGTTCCATAAAACAATGAAACCACTGAAAGATGGGACACACAGGTAGAAAATGCTTTACAGTTGCCTCCACGTGATGAAATTTTCAAAATAGAGTGTGCAATCTTACAGTAAGAGAAAAAAATGCCAGTGAGTGGAATAACACCCAGAATATCACTTGAAAAATACATCACCAAGTCATTGAGGAAGGTGTCAGAACATGCAAGTTGGATTACTTGAGAAGATTCGCAAACAAGTGGGAAATTTCCAACTCTGAGCAAAAAGTCAATTGCACAACCAATAGGTCATGTAAAAGAGAGTCTAGAACACTCAATATCCATGACACCAGCACCAAATGACCACAGAGCCTGGGGTTAATGATGATCATGTAGTACAGTGGGTGACAGATGACCACATAATGGTCATAGGCCATCATGGTTAAGAGGCAGTTGTCCAATATTCCAAAAACCATGCAAAAATACATCTGGGTGAGGCAGTTTCCATAACTTTTAGTTTTGGTCTGTGTCTGGATGTTTACCAGCATCTTTGGGACAGTGATGGAGGTGAAACCGATGTCTGCAAAAGACAGGTTAGCAAAGAGGAATTACATGGGCGTGTGCAGGTGGGCGTCAGAGATGGTGACCAGGATGATGAGTAGGTTCCCAATGAAAGTGACCAAGTACATCATCAGGAACAGAGCAAATAGGAGGGGCTGCACTTCTGTGTCTTCTGAGAGCCCCAGGAGGATAAATTCTGAAACATGTGTTTCATTTCCTAAATTCATGTAGCTCATGAAACTGCTGGAACAGACACAAGAGCAAGGCAGGTTTAGGTACAAGCAGTTCTAAGCAAAGTAGCATAAGTGCTATTGTTTGTATTGCAAATATAATGACTTTATCTTTTTATTAATTATAGAGATTTAGTGTGCTTTATCTGAAAATGTCATGGTAAACAAAGGTTCCTGCTTCTCCTTGATGCTATTGCTAACAAGCCTTCCATGTCCATTATTTTAAACTTTTTCCCAAGGCAATATATTCCACTATAAATTCTCTTACACTTTATTTCATTCAAAAATCATTTGACCAGGAATTTTGCACTGTGGGTGATGAAAAAATTGGGTCAAGGATATTGGTGATGGTCATACAATATTTTTATTGCAATAAATATTACTAAATTGCACAGTTGAAAATGGTTAGGTTGTGAAATTTTAAGTTGCATATAGATTACTACAATAAAAAATTAAATAAAATTTTTCCATCTGTATAACTAGAAAGATCAATACCGTTAATATGCCATTTCCCCTCCACCTGATCTATACTTCCAATTCAACCCCTTTCTCAATTGCAAGAAGTTAGTTTGTAGACATTTGACAAAATAATTTTAAAGTTTATAAGGAAAGTTAAAAGTCCTAGATATCTTAGGGAATACTGAAGAGAAAAGAAGTCGTAGAACCCATACTATCTGAGTTCAAGTCTAACTATAAAGACAAAATGAGCAAACCACGTTGTATTGGTGAAATAGACACATGTACTAATCTGTGTGAACTCAGTGACAGACAAACTGGTATTAGGGAACTCAAAAAAAGACCCACACAAGTACTGTCAACTGGCCTTCAACAAAGGGGCAAAAGCAATTTAATGGAAAAAGAATGATCTTTTCCAAAAAGCTGTGGAAAACACATGCAAAACTGAAAAGTAACACAGTCAAGCATTGTAGATATTTCACAAAAATTAACTCAAAATGAGTCCTGTACTCAAAATTAAAATGCAAAGAATAGTACTTCTAGAACAAAACATCGAAGGAAATCTGGTGACTTATACTTTTGTGATGAGGTTTTTAAAATAGCAACCAAATAATGATCCATAAGATAAGAATATTAAAAATTGGACTTTATAAAAATATAAAACGTATGCTCTATGAAAGATACTGATAAATGACTTGTATCCATATATACAAAGAACCCTTAACACTCACCAATAAGAAAGGTAACACACAGTTAAAAACCTGGGCAAAAATTCTGAACAGAAAGTGAAATGAAGAAGATATGCAGGTGACAATTAAATATGTGAAAATAGGCTCAACAGCATTTGTCATTAAGGAATTGCAAAATTAAACTGCAGTGATATACGATCACACACATCTTGGAATACCTGAGGATCTAAACACTGACAATAATGATGATTATTGATCAGGGGGAGCAGTGCAGACTCTCATTCACTGCTAGTGAGAACTCAAAATGGTGCAGCCAGAAGACAGTTTGGCAGTATTTAGCAAAACTAAACTTAGTCACACCATTCAGTACAGAAATTGTGTCCTTAAGCATCTAGATGATTTGAAAAGTTAAATCCATACAAAAACCTATACATGAATGTTTTATAGCAGCTTCATGTATAATCTCCAAAATCTGGAAGCAACCAAGATTTCCTTTAAGGTCAATGGACAAATGCACTCAGATATATCTATACAATGGAATATTACTCAGTGATAAAAATGAATGTTCCCTCTAGTCTCAAAAGTCGAGGATACATCTTAAATGATTACTGCTAATTGAAACAAACCAGTCTAAACATCCTGCAGAATAATAATTTCAATTATATGACTTTCTGGATTAGTCCAAATAGTAGAGACAATAGAATGAACACTGGTTTCAAGGGATTGGGGAGAGGGAAGGAAAGTTGAATAGGTGAACCACTGAGCAATTTTTAGAGCAGTGTTCTAGTTTCATAGCTGCCAGAATGCAACACACCAGAGATGTATTGTCTTTTAATAAAAGGGGGTTTATTTCACTAGTTCTTCAGAAGAAGGGCAGCTAACTTTCAACTGAAGTTCTTTCTTATGCAGAAGGCACAGGGTGATCTCTGCTGGCCTTCTCTCCAGGCCTCTGGGTTCCAACAACTTTCCCCATGGTGATTCCTTTCTGCAGCTCCAAAGGCCTCAGATGAGCTGCAGTGCTGAGATGAGGTATGCTGAGCTGCTTAGGCTGTGCTACATTAAGATCTCTCATTGAAACATCAGCCAATTAATTCAAACATCATTCATTACCCCAGGGACACCTCTTAGACAACTATAGATGTAATGAGCAACTGATGAGGTTCACAAATCGTTGGCTCATGTCCACAGCAGCAGAACTAGGTGCACTCACCTGAGTAAGTTGACATGTGAACCTAAGTACCCCAAACAGTGAATCTATTCTCTATAATCCTATAACTATAGACACCTGATTTATGTATTTATTAAACTGACCTTGACAAAAAGAAGTATAACCTTAGTATATGCAAATAGAAGATTAATTGTCAGGATAGTAGGAATGCCAGGATGGAATGCAAACTGTGATAAAACAATCTGATTGTATTACACATGTAGGAAACATGCCTAGTGAGGGGATGAGGGGAAAAGGTGCTGAATTTGTAATACTGGATATAAACAGTATCTGGAAAATAAAGCAACTGAAACTGCATAATTACTGTATTCCACTGGATAAAGTTTATCTCACCAGAGATAATACTCATTCCCCAAACCTCCAAGCCCACTGCCACTGTGTAATTTCCAACCTTCATCACTTCCCCAGGAATTTGACAACAGAAACTGATCCAGAACAGTCCACAGGGCAAGAATTTTCTTGAACATCATCTTTGATAAACCCTGCACTGACTCTCCAATAACTTCAAACATAAATATCAATCTTGTGAACAAAACTCAAAGCTCTCTTATCTCGCTGGTGACAACCTTCCCCAGCTCATATTGCTTTCCTCACACCCTCCCTACAATTGTTCATCAGATATTTAGAACTACTTTTAAACGTGATCTCACCCTACTAATACTATCAATTGCACATTTAGTTCCCTGTCTTCTTTTCTTGATGGGGCTATATCCTCTTCTCCCTTAGTATTGCTAATGTAAGGAAAAGATTCCTCCTGCCAGGCTCAGTATAATTCTTAGCACCCTTAAGAAGACATCACAAACCTCAACAGATGAGTTCCAACTTTGGATCCACTTCGCCAGGACTGTAGTTTCTACCTCAGGATATTTCATGCGCTCATATCTATGTTTGTTGCCGTATTTAGATGTAATCTCTTTGAAATAAAGAACATGTCTTACTCTTTCATTTATTCTGAGATTAACCCTTAGTGCCTATCATGAAGGAATTAATGAAAGGATTTGTGGTGAGTGATTTTAAGAAGAAATTGATAAATATGGTTAACAAGATACTTCATGAAGGAAGCCAATGAGTGTGATCTAACATTAGATGAGAGAGATACGGGAAAGAAGATGGTTTAGTGCATTCATCATCTCCCTTGACCACAAGCTTTTTACCTGGGTAGGACTTTGGACAATTATCTCTCTGTGGTATCCTTGTTGATGCCCCTAAAGTTACTCTCAATAAATGGGGTCCTGGACACATAATGCATTCCCCACACTCATGAAAAGACTCTGTGACTCACCCAGAAATTATCAAAGATGATTATTAGTTCACCAATGCCGAGTCTTCCATGAATGATGGATGAAGTTGGAAGCTCTGCTCCCACGAAGGGCAGGAAGATGTAAATATTCATGAGTTCTCTAGATGTTAAAATTATGTTTCCACCTCAGCAGAGATTGGTAGCTTGAGACAGTGTAAGCAAAGCATTTATGTTTCCAAGTTTTTATGAATGTAATTCCAATGAACCTCATTAATGAAGCATTCTTTTCCTCTCTACTCCCTAAGATTTTTAGCTCTTTGGAGGGAAAAATGGTGATGCAATGCAAACTTGGGGCTATTTGGACCCTTGGGAAAGCCTTTGGAGCTTCTTGTTCATCTCTTATCCCATTAGACTCTCACCTCTCTTTAGCTGTGGGTTCTAGTTGTGTAAGTTTTCCCATAATTATTTCCCTATCACTCATTCAGGATACAGATTCTGGAAGCACTAAAATATCTATTGTCTCTGATTTCTGTCTTCTGATATTTGACCTGATTTATGGGGCTGCCCTCTCTCAACAATACTTCTGGTTCTTTCACTGCTTTTCCTTTCTGCCCAATAGTTAGCAAAATTTGTTCTACTGACACAACTATTTATTTTCAGTCATTCGAAAATATGTATTCAGCAATACTATATGGTATTCATTAAACTACCATCTTAGAATGAAAAAAAGAGTAATATAATGTGTCTGTTGTCAAACAGCAAACAGTCATGGAAATAAATAGATACGGTCCCTGAGGGGGGTAGTGAAGTCCTGGTGAAGTGTAATGCTCTGTGAATGAGGATCAGCTTTTGCATTTCTGTTAAAATGGAGCCTGGAAGTCTGATAGGGTTGAATAAAAAGATTTGAAACAGTGAAATGAAAGATAGCAGAACTGTGGTGGATAAAAGGACAATAGAAGAGATTAAAATTCTAGAGAAACATGGCAACATATTTTGAACTTGTGATAGAAAGGATTGGTAAACTAGAAAATAGGATATAGAAATTTAAAGACTGGAGACATAGAGAAAACATGGAAAAACTGGATCTGGGTCTCAGGGAAATGAATAAAATCATGAAGAGCATAAACATATGCTCATTGGTGTTCCAGATGATAAGAAAAGTGGAAAGGGGCAGAAAAAACACTTGAGGTAATTTTGGAAGAAATTTCCCAAGTCTTAGGAAAAACATACATGCAAATACTAAGGAAGCACAACATATTCAAAACTGAATAAATTCTAATAAGCTTAAACTTGTACAAATGGTAACAAGAATGACCAATGTCAAAGATAAAGAGTGAATTCTGAGAGCAGCTGGAGAAAAGCAATTCCTCACATACAGAGACACTACAGTAAAGTTAAGGACCAATTTCTCATCAGAATCCATGGAGGTGAGAAGGCGATAGTATGATATATTTCTCTCTGAAGGAGAAAAATGCCAGCCAAGAATTATTTAACTGGAAAAACTACCCATTCACACATATGTACAGTTTAAAATATTCACAGGTAAAGAGGAAATATTTCTCCCTCAAGAAATATTAAAGGTAGTTCTGCAGGCTGAAAGGAAAAGAAAGGAGAGAGAAGCTTGGAGGACAGCATAGAAAGTAAGTGTAAATAAGAGGATAAAAGAAAGGCAAATATAAGGATGACATGCAAAATTAAACAATAAAGTATTCGATGTAATTATTGCCTCTAGAGCAATAACACAGTGTGAATGGATTAATGCACTCATCAAAAGATGCAGATTTTCAGAATGCACAAATGTATGATCTATCTAAAGGCTTTTCTTAGACCAAAGGCTACAAAGAGATTGACAGTGAAGTGTTGGAAAAACATGTTCCACACAAACTGTAACCAAAAGAGCAGGGTAGCTCTCCTAATATTTGACAAATAGACTTTAAATGCAAAACCATCTTAAGAGACAAATAGGACACACAATATTAATGCAAGGGACAATTCCCCATGAAGAAATTGCAATCATAAATGTTTACGATCCTAACTGGAGAATAGTAAATGCATAAGGTCAGTAACTAGCAAACTGCAGTGAGAAATAGACATCAGTTTAATAATTCTTGGATACTTCAATACACCACTCTCATCAATACATGAAATATCAAATCAGAGTATAAATAAGGAAACCAACAACTTGAATAATATGATAATTCAACTAGAATTAACAGATATATAGAGAACAATGGACTCCCAAGCAGCAGTATATATATTCTTCTCAAGGTCCCATTATCATTCTCCAAGTTGGACCCCTTGTTGCATTGTAAAACAGGTTTCAGTATATTTTAAAAACTTGAAATGATCTAAAGCACTTTCTCTGACTGCAATGTATTTCATAGGGAAATCAATAAAGAGCAGAAGAACTGGAAAATCCACAAACTTGTGGAGGTTAAGCATGACACACAAGCAATCTATGGGTCAAAGAAGAGATCACCAGAGAAATCAGTAAATACTTGAGAACAAATGAAACCAAAAACAGATATCAAAACAGATGTCATTCAGTGAAGTCAGTGCTGAGAGGGATATTTGTGGCCCTAAATTACTGTATTATGAAAGAAGAAAGAGCTAAAACCAATGATCTACTTAAACACCTGGGAGAACTAGAAAAAAAGAATAGGAAATGAATCCTAACTAAGAGAAGCTCATAGTTCCCCATGGGCTGTTCTGAATTAATCTGTATAAACTGGGCTTTGAGATGAAGAAGAGATTCAACATGCAGCTACTCTACACTAAAATCTTCTATTAAAGGGAGAATCTGATTTCCAGAATTACCTATCAATATATTCAAATGACCACATTTCACTAAAAGATTTGAAGATACATAAAGAAACAGGAAGACATGACCCATTCAAAGGAAAAAAATAAGTACAACCTCAGAAGTGCTGACACTGGAAGAACTAATCAAAGACATCAAATGAACTCTTCTTTTTGGTTCACTGAACTAAGGGAAAACATGGGCATAGAACTCAAGGAAATCAAGAAAATGATGCATGAATAAAGGGAAGAACTAGTCATTTTTAAAAGGCAGTTTGGTACTCCCTCAGGAAGTTAACTATAGAATTGCCATATGATTCAGCAATCCCATTACTAGGAATATATTCAGAAAAACTGAAAGCAGGGACATGAATGGACATTTGTACAGCAATATTTACAGTGGCATAGTGATGGAAACAGCCCAAGTGTCTATCAACGGACAAGAGACTAAAGAAATTGTACTATATTCATATGATGGAATGCCAGACAGATGTAAGACAGAATAAAATCATGAGGCATACAACAACGTGGATGAATCTTGAGGATTTTTTTGCACAAAATAACGCAGAAACAAAAGGACAAACACTGTATTGTCTCACTAATATAAACTAAGTATAATGAGCAAACTCTGAGAGTTGAAGTTGAGGAACACAGGCTATGAAGAAAGAGAAAGAGGGTCAAATTTGCGTACTTGATGCTGAAGGAGTACAGAATATTCAACAAGATTGATAGTCAAAATCAACAAATGGACACTGCAGTTGTATGTAATGGTTGCACAATATTGTAAGTATAATGAATAAAGCTGAATGTGAGTATGGTTGAAAGTGGAAGTCTAGTGGTTTATATGACAGCAGAAAGAAAGATAGAGGATAGAAACTGAACAGTATAACATAGCAATAACTAGAAAGTTTTTACATGAGGGAAAATAAATGAATTTCACCATTGCAAGGTGTTAAGAAATGGGATGGCCTACGGAAAAATTACAATTAATGCAAACTAGGATATAGTTATTAATAAGATTGCAATATTCTTTAATTAATTGTTACAAAAAGCAATATACCCAAGTGAAATGTCAACAGGGATATATAAGGTGGGCTTTGGAATTCTTGTTGTAATTTCCTTATGTTTCTCTTCTTTCTTGGCAAAAGAATTGGAAATATACTCATATAGATTGTGGCAGTGAGATCATAACTGTTAGGTCAGGGGAATAAGGGAGGGCTCTATGGCTGGAATCATGAAGTCACTCCAGGAGAAGAAGTGAGCCATTACAGTCAAGGTCTTGTGCAGCAAACAGCTATTCACAGACATCTAACCACCTGCTGCTCAACCCGTTAGCATAATAATCCTTTGTTTAATGTGCCGCCCCTTTCATGTCATCACCTGACCCCTGCCCTTAAAAACTTCACTTGCCAAAGCCCGTGCGTGAACTCACCTCATCCCCTTTTGGATTCAGTGAGCTCTGCCTGGGAGTGCAGCCAATAAAGCACACTCATTTGCAATCCTTTCATCTACTTTCCTTTCTCTCAATTACCTCAAATCTTAAAACCTTTCATCTTGGTGCCAGAAACCCGGGAGAGGAGCGCGGGTGCTGCCTGCCCAGACAGGGGCACCCTGGCTTCCTCTCGCTCCTCCTCCACATATCCAGAGACCAGGGATCCTTAGGCCTGCCACTACATCCATCATTCATTGGGTAAGTCCCTCCCTTACTAGCTCAGCTGCTGAGTCTCACAGTTCTGAGAAGGAGAGAGCCTGTCCGTATATTACTCTCTGAAAACCGTGAATTCACATCAGGTTCTGTCCCGAGAACTGAGGTGAACAGGGATACCTGCAAGCCTCATACCCGTTTTCTGGGACTCGATAAGTCGTGGGGATGCCCCGCTTCTCGTTTCCCTCCCAAACTCGGGTCTGGGACCTGAATGGGACTTTAAACCTGCTCATAAGAGCTTTAAGGACTCTCTCAGGGAGTTAGGACGCTGACGCCCCTGGGCCAGTCTTTTGTTCTTAGAGCCATTCTCTTGTTCTGTTAGGCCTATCAGCATGGGCAATAAATCTTCTAAAACCCAACCTCTTACTCCTCTAAGGTGCCTACTGGCAAACTTTTTATCTGCACTAAATTTACTTCCAGACATCCAGCCAAAACGCCTCTCTTACTTTTGTAAAAAGACTTGGCCACAATACCAATTGGATAATGGTTCTCATTGGCCTGAGGGGGGGACTTTTGATTTTAAGGTCCTTAATGATCTCCATGATTTCTGCCAAAAAAATGACAAGTGGGCCGAAATTCCTTATGTCCAGGCTTTTCTTCTCCTGTGCTCCCGTCCCTTTCTTTGTACTCCTTGCTCCATGGCTCAGGTTCTCCTAGCCAAGGAAACTCCCAAACCCTCCCTCTCCTCTGATGAAAGTTTCTCTTTTTCTGAACCCCCTGACTCACCCATTTTCAAGCTACCACTGTCTCCCCGAGATCCTTCCACACAGTCCCCTCCTCCCTCACTCTATCCCTCTCTCCCTCTGGCAGCACCTCAGATGCCACCTTGCCCCTTATCTTCTTCTCCTCCTCTGGCAGCTCCTCAAATGCCATCTTGTCCCTTATCCTCTTCTTCTCTGATAACACCTCAGATGCCATCTTCCCCCTGCCTCCTTCTTCTAATCCAGTGGAGCCTCAGCCGCCATTTTGTCCCTTACTTCCTCCTTCTGCTCTGGCCACACTTCATCCACCATCTTATCCCTCACTTTCCCTGCCTATCTCAATGGCACTCCAGCCGTCATCTTATCCATATCCTTTTCTGCCTGCACCTTCACCACCATCTTATCTGTCCTCCTCCTCTCTTCCCACTGCCCCAGCAGCACTCCTGCCACCATATTATCCTCCCCTCTCTTCTCCATCTTGTCCCCCACTGTCCTCAACAGCCTTGCCCTCCTCACCTATAAGCTCGCATACCTGCTCAAAAAACTCTTTACTCCGTCTTCTATGGGAAATTGTGGGACCTGAGGGGTCAGTTTGAGTACACACCCCTTTCTCCCTAGCTGACCTCTCTAATATTGAGAAATGGCTAGGTTCATTCTCCAGTGACCCGACCACCTATACTAAGAAATTTCAATATCTAGCTAATGCCTATGAGCTAACCTGGCATGGCATTCGTATAATCTGTTCTTCCCTAACCCCAGATGAAAGAGACTGTATTTAGTGCAGCCAGGGCCCATGCTGACCAGGTCCATATAGTTGACCACACCATGCTGGTAGGAGCCAAGGCAGTGCCCAACCAAGAGCCAGCGTGGGAATATCAGGTTGATACTCCAGCAGGGAGAAACGGGTGAACTAGGTGTAATAAAATGCTTACATGTCTCATAGTGGGTATGCAGAAAGCTTCACATAAAATAGTTAACTTCCATAAACTGAGGGAAATCACCCAAGGTCCTGAGGAAAACCCAGCAGCATTTCTACACTGACTCACAGAAGCCCTCTCTCAATACACCCACTTAGATCCTGACTCGGAGGCTGGTAAGACTGTATTAGCCACACATTTTATATCCCAGCCAGCCCCAGACATAAGGCAAAAACTTAGAAAAATTGAGGACGGTCCTCAGGCCCCTGTTCATGACCTCGTAAACCTGGCCTTTAAAGTTTTTAATACACGTGATGAGTTGGAGAGGGCAGAGAAGGAGTCCCGAGACTGCCAAAAGGCAAACTTACAAACCCAATCCCTGATTGGAGCTGTGCGGCGTACCGCAATGGAGAAGAAGCCAGTTACAACTAATCCACCACCAGGAAAGTGCTTCAAATGTGGCCTCGATGGACACTGGTCCCACCAGTGACCCAATCCTCGACCACCCAAGGGACCATGCCCTCTCTGTGGAAAAAAGGGACACTGGAAAAGTGACTGCCCCTCAGTGCCTGGCCATGGGGGTTTATCCTTCCAACCACTAGTCCACCACTGGCAGTCCTGGGCTTGGTCACCGACGACTGACAATGCCCGGCCTCAGTAACCCTGGTCACTGTCGCAGAGCCCAGGGTAACAATCAAGGTAACGGGTAAGTCCAACTCCTTTTTAGTGGACACGGGGGCTACCTTTTCCATCCTCCCCTCTTATTCAGATCAACTTTATCCTTCCCAGGTCATGGTTATGGGCATAGATGGCCATCTTTGCACCCCTTAACCACTAAGCCACTCACGTGTTTAATAGAGGGACATCCTATTACACCTTCCTTCTTAGTAATGCCTTCTTGCCCCAGCCCGCTACTGGGGTGGGATATTCTCGCCAAATTAGGGGTATCACTACACTGGACAAAAACTCCTCCTGCAAATCTACTATTGCCTCTATATGTAGTCTCCACCTCCACCCAGGACCCTATCCTTCCCACTCACCCCTTACCACCCCACCTAGTCAACCCAAAAGTGTGGGATACCATCACCCTTATCATAGCTTCCCATCATAAACCTGATCTCATCCAACTAAAGAATCTGTTCTCATTCCTCTCCCGGCCACAATTCCCCATTTCTGTAACCCATCAATGGGGACTGCAACACATCATCAACCGGCTCAAAGGGAAAATACTCCTTATACCTACTAATTCACCATGTCATACTCCTATTTTACATGTTAAAAAACCTGATGGTTCTTACCATTTAGACCAGGACCTCAGACTGATTAATGAAGCTGTTATTCCTATCCACCCAATGGTCCCCAACTCATATACTCTTCTCTTGCACATATCTCCTCACACTACTCACTACATGGTCCTGGACCTCAAAGATGCCTTTTTTACAATACCTCTGGACCCTGCCTGTTACAATCTATTTGCTTTTACCTGGGAAGACCCAGACTCTCTAGCTGCCCAGCAACTGATGTGGACAGTATTGCCTCAGGGGTTTCGTGATAGCCCCCAGATTTTTGGCCAAGCCTTAGCCAAAGACCTAACACAATGCAACCTAAGTCCCAGTGTTATTCTCCAATATGTAGATGACATTAACTTGCAGCCCTTCTAAAGATGCCTCCACAGAAGCCATGGCCACCCTATTAAATTTCTTGGCAGAGAAAGGATACCGGGTTTCACCAACCAAGGCCCAACTTTCCTGTTCCACCATTACTTATCTGGGCCTCCTCTTTACCCCCACCTCTCGACACCTCACACTTGACAGGTAGCAAGCACTCCGTGAACTTCAGTCTCTGGAAAATGCTGAACAAATTTCATCCTTTCTAGGTTTCATGGGATTTTTCTGGCACTGGATTCCTAATTTTTCTGTTCTAGCAAAACCCCTCTATTATGCAGCCAAAACAACACCTGCAGGTCTGCTGGACAACCCCTCCACCATATCCAAGGCCTTCTCAGTCCCTTTGCAATGCCTTACTTCAATCACCTCTGCTTACCCTCCCAAATCCTAACAAACCGGTTATTCTCTTTACTGATGAAAAGCGGGGAATGGTGGTGGGAGTTCTAACCCAATCTCTGGGGCCAACCTATACCCCAATAGCATACCTCTCCAAACAGATGGACCCTACTGCCCGTGGATGGCTTCCCTGTCTCTGGGCATTAGCTGCAGCGGCTACCCTGACCTGTGAAGCTGTAAGACTCAGCCTGGTTAAACCTCTCCAATGTCTGGCTCCCCACCATCTGCAAGACCTTTTATCCCATAAGTCACTGTCTCTGCTCATTCCTTCTCAAGTCCAAGAATTTCATTTACTATTCCTAGAAAACCTGGACATTGCTCTCTCTACCTCACCTAGTCTCAACCCAGCCACTCTTCTCCCTCGAGAAGAAAAAAATTGGAGTTCCTGGAATGGTAATAGAAGTAAAGCTTGAAGAGATGGTGTATATGGAAGAATAGTAAAATGATTTCCATTACTTACTCAGGACATGCTCTGCAAAATATCTTTTCTTCAGAACCTGTCTACGAGCTGGGTGTATTGGAAAGAAAACAGGAAGCCGTTGGAAATTTTGAAGGAGATATATTCACCCTTTCTCCTGAAGTACACTCAAGTGTTTGGCATCCAGCATGGCGCCTACATGATGTAGTGTGACCTGAATGAGGTGGACTTGCCCTTAACAGACATTTGTACCTCCCTCCAGATTTGTATCCTGTGTTGGAGAGGATGGCAAACTAGCAGGTGCATATGTAATCAATACTTATGGGAAGAGCTTCTTACTACCTGAATTGCAAAATATGTTGCATTTGCCAATATAACATTTTCGTGGAGTCTTCTTGATTATATTGTGTTCCTGAGGATAGCAGAAGTATCACATTTCTTGGCTGGAATGTTTTCTAGTGTTTTTTTTTTTCATTTTTTTCTACTTGAAAGACATTCTTCTAGCTTTTTCAAAAATATTGAGAGTATATGTCTGCTAAATTTATTCACGAAGTTTTAGAGCTTTTTTTTAAAAGAGATTTCTGCTTAAAGAAAATGAGTGATACAAGTAAATTATTACATGCAGGAACTGATTGCAAATATGTGGATCTTTCTGGATAAGATTCTGGGAATTGATAGATGAACATGTTTGAAGTTAGGCCACAATGATGCTGTGTACTTTGGATAAATGTATACAACTAGTGCATGTTTAGCAATGGCAAAGTCTGATTCACATTCTATTGTTATAGTCATCCCTAAAGAAAGTGCTTATCAAAGACTTTTGGAAAACTGTCTGGTTTATGTGACAAAATATTTTGTTGAGAATTCAAACTGAAGGAATATGGAGTAAGGCGGATCTTTTATTTGCCATGGAGATTCATCAAAAAATGACAAACTGAGTATTTTAATCCTCAGATTATGGCACAATCAAAACCGAGAAATTTGCAGCTCTGCATGAATCAAATCTCTTTTTTCTTTAAATTACATTTCTGATGTGGCTATGACTAAAACAGTGTCTGATACTTTGGTTAATACATTGCAATATAAATGAATTCACAGCTCTGCAAAAGATATACATGAATTAAATAAATGACCACATCTTTTTTTCCTTAACTGGACATTAACTCAGAGCAATCTTTCATCATACAATGTCACTGTAATTTGCCGAAGAAAGCATTAGTGTTATTCTACCTCACAAAGAACACAGAATGTCTACAAAAACCCGTGATATTATTACCTAATATCTTGCATTAATGGTTAAAAAGACACTGTTGGCAATAGAAAAATGACCCAAATTGCCTTTCAGGATTGGTAAAGGAGGCTTATGATTGTAGGAAGTGCTAAGGAAAAGTTACTGAAAAATGTCCCTACCTATTCAAACAATTTTTAAAGAGCAAATTTGCATCCCTGAAAGAAATCCAATGATATAAAACCATCAACGATTGAAGAATCAGTAGCTGTAATGTCTCTTATATCCTCACCTAACTTTTATGGAATATACAAGAGAAACTCACAGATGGAGATAGATGTGGCTAATTGAAACTTCATTATGTTGTGACTCAATTCCAGGATGTGCTCTATTTCAAGAGCTGATAAACACAACCCTGGCAACAGGTACAGAGCATTTGAAATTACAAATGGTTTTGGCAAAAAGCATGTAACAAAAGAACAGTTTATTTCTACTTTCAGGGGGGCAATACAACTCCACCCTTCCAGTAATTACAATAATTTTATATGTGTCTAATGACCTGTATTAATCATTTACCACTGAATAATCAGGCGGGAGAGTCAGGCTTAATTCTGAATCCTGGGAATACATTCCTTAATGTCAACTGATTTAAAGAAAATACAGAATGAACAAGGATTTTTTCACGGATGAGGTAAATTTCTAGAAAAAAAGCAAATTGTACATTTCCTTTATATACACTGATAAAAGTAATGGGATTTACATTTACCAGTATTTAACCTCTGTTAATGAAGAGTAAATTTCTGTACTTGACGCAGTGTGTCCTTCCAAGGAGAGACTTTCTCAGCTGGAAATTATTATTAAGGCGTCCTTTATGTCTTTATTTCTAACACTATAGATAAAGGGCTTCATTATGGAAATGACCATGGTGTACATCATGGAAGCTATTGCAGCTGTCCTTTTGTTTTGTGTACCTGCAGAACTAAGATATGCTCCAAAGCCTTTTCCATAAAACAAGGACACAACTGAAAGTTGAGATCCACAGGTAGAAAATGCTTTATACTTCTCTCCACATAATGAAATTCTCAAAATAGAGCATGCAATCTTAGAGTAAGAGAAAAGGATGCCAGTGAGTGGAATACCACCCAGAATTCCACTTGCAAAATACATCACTAGGTCATTGAGAAAGGTGTCAGGACATACAAGCTGAATTACTTGAGAAAGTTCATACAAAAAAGTGAAAAATTTCCAACACTGTACAAAAAGTCAATCGCAAAACCATTATGCAATGCAAAAGAGAGTTCATAACACTCAATATCCATGACACCAGCAGCAGGAGACCACAGAGCCTGGGATTCATGATGATCTTGAAGTGTGGTGGGTGAAGATGGCCACGTAACAGTCATAGGTCATCATGGTTAAGAGGAAGTTGTCTAAATCTCCAAAAACCATGAAAAATTGCATCTGGGTGAGGTAGTTTCCATAACTTATAGTTTTGTTCTCTGTCTGGGTATTCACCAGTATCTTTGGGACAGTGGTGGAGGTGAAACAGATGTCTGCAAAAGACAGGTTAGCAAGGAAGAAGTACATGGGCATGTGCAAGTGGGCATCAGAGGTGGTGGCCAGGATTATGAGCAGGTTCCCAGTGGGAGAGACCAGGTATATTGTCAGGAACAGAGCAAGTAGGAGGGGCTGCACTTCTGTGTCTTCTGAGAGCCCCAGGAGGATAAATTCTGAAAAACGTGTTTCATTCTCTAATTCCATGTAGCTCATGAAACTGCTGGAACAAAGACCAGAGCAAGGCAGGTTTAGGTACAAGTGGCTGTCTGCAAATTAACATAAATGCTATGGTTTGTGTTGCAAATATGCTGACTTAATTACTTCTTCTTAATTATGTAGAGATTTAGGGCCCTTTATCTGAAAATGTCAGGGTAAGCAAATGTTCCTACATCTCCTTGATGCTATTGCTAAGAATCCATCCTTGTCCATAATTTTAAACTTTTTCCCAAGGCAGTATGTTCCACCTCGAATGCTCTTAGACTGTATTTCATTCAAAAACCATTTGACAAATTATTTTTGCACTATGTGATGAAAATATTGGGACATGGATATTGGTGATGGTAGCACAATATTTTTATTGTCATCAATATTGATAAATTACCCTATGTAAGAGGCTAGAATGAGAAGTTTGAGTTGTATGTAGATTACTACAATAGCATTTGAAATAAACAAAACTTTTTCCATCTGTATAGCAGGAAAATAAAAACTTTTATCATGCCACTTCATCTCTATCTGATCCATACTTTCAACTCAACCCCATTCCCAAGGTAAAGAGTTTAGTTTGTAGATATTTTACAAAGCAATTTAAAGTATATAAGGAAAGCCTAATGTCCTAGATTACCTAGAGAATATTGGAGAAGGACAAAATTGTAGAACCAAACTACCTGAGTTCAAGTCCAACTATAAAGACAAATGAATAAAGCATGTTGTATTGGTGAAATGGAAACATGCACTAATGTGTGAGAACTCAGTAGACACACAAACAGATGCTACAGAACTCAAAATAGACCCACACAAGTACAGTCAACTGGCCTTAGACAAAGGGGAAAGGGTAATTTAATGGAAAAAGTAAGACCTTTTCAATAAATGCTGTGGAACAATGGCATACACACATGCAAACAAAAATGGAATATAACCAAACACTGCATACATCTCACAAATATTAACTCACAATGAATCCTGTATTCAAAATTAAAATACAAAGAATAGTACTTCTAGGATAAAACATGCAAGGAAATCTGGTGGCCAGTACTTTGATGATGAGGTTTTAAAAACAGCACCCAAATCATGATCCATAAGAGAAGAATATTTAAAAGTTTTTCTCTATTAAAATATAAAACTTAAGCTCCATTAAAGACATTTATAAATGACTTGTATCCATATATAGAAAGAACCCTTAACACTCACCAATAAGAAAGATAATACCCAATGAAAAACTGAGCAAAAATTCTGTACAGAAACTGAAATGAAGAAGATATTCAGGTGTCAAGTAAGTCTGAGAAAAGAGGTTCAATGGCATTTGTCATTAAGGAATTGCAAAATTGAACTGCAGTGATATATGATCACACACCTCTTAGAATACCTGAGGACCTAACCACTGACAATACTGATGACTATTGATAATGGGGAGCAGTACAAACTCTCATTCACTGCTAGTGAGAATGTGAAATGGTGCAGCCAGAAAGCAGTTTGGCAGTATTTAGGAAAACTAAATTTTGTCTCACAATTCAGTTCAGAAATTGTACCCTTAAGTATCGAGCTGATTTGATAAGTTAAATCCATACAAAAAATATACGTGATGGTTTTAGAGCAGTTTTATGTATAATCTCCAAAATCTGAAAGCTACGAAGTTGTCCTTTAAGGTCAATGGATAAACACACTCAGCTATATTTATACAATGGAATATTACTCAGTGATAAAAATGAGTGTCCCCGCTGGTCACAAAAGTCAAGGATATATCTTAAATGATTACTGCTAATTTAAGCAAACCAATGTAAGTATCCTGCATACTTATAATTTCAATTATATGACTTCGTGGATTGGTTAAAAAAATAGAGACAATAGAATGATCACTGCTTTCAAGGGATTGGGGAGAAGGAAGGAATGTGGAATAGGTGAATCTGAGAGCACTTTTAGAGCAGTGAATCTATAATTTCTATAATTATAGACACCTGCCTTTATGCATTTGTTAAACACATTGACCTTTACAAAAGAAAGAATAACTCCTAGTAAATGCAAATAAAGGTCTAATTGTCAGGATAATAGGAATGCCAAGATGGAATGCAAAATGTGATAAAACAATCTAATTGTATTACAAACTTATAAAAACACACATACTGAGGGGATGACAGGAAAAGATGCTGAAATGGTAATATGGGATATGAATGGAGTCTGGATAACAAAGAGGACAGAAAGCATAAGTACTGCATTCTAGTGGATAAAGTTTATCTCACCAGAATGTAGGTTGTAAATTCTATCACCTCTGCATATGTATACTGGAATCAAGCAATCAAGTAGCTGATGGCAGGTGAGAATATGTTTCCCATTGCAGAGTGGGTGGTTAACCATAAATATGGGGAGGACACTAGAATGTTCTACCTGGCAACACTTTAGTGTGAGAAACATAAACACGAGTACATTAATATAGGCAGAGGGTTGGATGTGGACATACATATGGGTCTGTGTATATGCACAACTTGGCAGACACACATGTATTTTCTTACTCTGTCTTTGGAGAGTGCCTAGATGTCCTAGTAAAATGGACTTTTATTTTAACTTCATTCTTCCATAAAAGTTTCTTGGGGAAATGGTTGACCCTAGACCTGGAACAGAAATATACAGGAAGAGCCTGGAGCATCTTGTACTACCAAAAATTAAGTAGGTACTACAATGAAACATTCAATGATTGGGATAAACCCAAGAAACCCAGAGCACCTGTGAAAGATATCCCATTGCCCAACTGAAATAAACCTCACAACAAAATAAATAAAGTCGTTTTGCATCACAACCCAAATTATAAAATATATGTCCTGAGTCCATAATGATTTAAAGAAAATATTTAATATGTGAGTAAGAAGACAAAGATCTCCTACAGATGCATTCCAATGATATATGTAAATACTGCTGTCTCAGGAAGGTGAAGTTAATTCCCAATCCTAAAGTTTGGTCTTCACATATTAATCCCCTTCCAAAGGTGATGTATGGAAAAGCAGGGGAATGAGGAACTTTAAAGTGCGAAAACCTGACAAGCATTGTTGATGAACATCAACATCAACGGTGAAGAGTCACATTGATGAGATGTACCCTGGATACATTATGCAAAGTAAATAGAATTTTATTTCTGGTGTTTTTCTCCACAACACAAAATCCCAGCTTAATCATGAGGACAACATCATGCAAATTCCAACCGAGGGGCTTTTTACAAAATACTTGACCAGCACCCCTGAAAAATATCCAGTTCATCAAAAACAAGTAGAATCTGAGAAACTGTTGTTTATAACAAATAGATGAAATGTGGAATTGTGGTTGTAAGATGTTCAGGATAGGGGAAAATGGATGTGATGTTCTGGAATCTGTCTCTACTATCCTCGCAATTTTCCTGTAAGCCTCAGAATGTTTTTTTAAATACATTTATTAAAAAGAAAAATTATTAGTGAAATGCAAAAAACCTAGGAAACAAACTCTGAGCCTCATTCCAGATGTGAATACATGCCTTGGAAAAGAATATGACTCTGCTGTCAGACACACATTAATCACCTATTAGATCAAAACAGAGATACCAATTACATTTAATAATTGAAATAATTAAATAAAACAATTACTATAAAAAGTCCAATATTGTTCTTAGAATATATGAATTCTAGTTTTGTATGCTGTGATTCAACCTCAGCCATATTCATTCCCCAAATCTCCAAGCCCACTGCCACTGTGCAATTTCCAGACTTCATCACTTCCCCAGGAATTTGACAACTGAAACTGATCAAAAGTTTCCACAGGGTAAGAATTTTCTTGAATATCACCTTCTAAAAACCCTGCACTGACTCTACAATAACTTCAAGCATGAATATTAATGTTGTGGGAAAAATCAAAGCTCACTGTTATATGGCTGCTGACAACCTTCTCAAGATCTTGTTACTTTTCTCACATTCTGTCTCTCATTGTGATCAGGTATTAAGATCCACGTTTAAACCTAACCACACCTTACAATTATACTGACTGAACATTTATGTCCCTGTCTTCTCTTCTTAATGAATTTATATCCTCTTCTCCTCTTAGAATTGCTAATGTAATGAAAATATTCCTTCTGCCAGGGTTAGTACAATTCCCAGCACCCTTGGGAAGCCTTCACCTACCTCAGCAGAGGAGTGCAAACATTTGGATTCACTTCACCAGGACTTCTGTTTCCACCTCAGGATGCTGCATGTGTGCATTTCTGTGTTTGTTGCCATTTTTTGATGAAATTTCTTTGAAATAAAAAACACTATCCTACTCATTCATGTAATGTGAAAGTAACAGTGCCTACCATGAAGGAATTAATGAATGAGATTGTGTGAAATTATTTTAAGAAAAAATTGATGGATGTGGTCAGCAATGTACTTCCATGAAGGAACCCCATGAATGTGAGCTGAATTAGATAAGACAGCTACGGGACAGAAGATGCTTTAGTTTATTCATCATCTCCCTCGACCACAAGCTTTTTTCTGGGTAGGATATTGGTGATTATTCTGTTATCCTTGTTGATGCCCCTAAAGTTACTGTTAATAAATGGAGTCCTGGACTCATAACACATTCCCCACACTCATGAGCAGTCTCTATGACTCACCCAGAAATTATCAAAGATGATTCTGAGTTCACCAATGCCGAGTCTTCCCTGAATGATATATGAAGTTGGAAGCTCTGCTCCCAGGAAGGGCAGGAATATGTAAATACTCTTGAGGTCTTTAGAAGGTAAGATTATGTTTCCATCTCAGCAGAGATTGGTAATCCTGGTTTGAGATAGTGTAATCAAGGCATTTATGTTACCATGCTTTTATGAATTTAATTCCCATGAGCCTCATTAATGAAGTCTTCTTTTCTCTCTCTGCTCCATTAGATATTTAGCTCTGTGGAAGTGAGAAAATGTAATGAAATGAAACCTTGGGTCTATTTTGACCATTGGGAGAAAGCCTTGGAGCTTCTTGTTCATCTCTTATCCCAGTAGATTCCCACCTCTCTTTAGCTGTGGAATCTAGTACTGCAAGTTTTCCCATAATGACTTCCCTATCACTCATTCAGGACAGTGATTCTGGGGGCACTAAAATATCCATTGTCTGTGATTTCTATCTTCTGATATTCAATCTGATTTATGGTAGTGCCTTCTCTCAACAATATTTCTGCTTGTTTCACTGCTTTTCCTTTCTCCCCAATAGTTAGCAATACCTGTTCAATTCACACAGCTATTTATTTTCTGTCATTCAAACAATATGTATGCAGCAATACTATATGGTTATCATTGAACTTATGGTCCAAAAATGAAACAAAAAAAGAGTAATAGTGTCTGCTGTCAAACACCAAAGAGTCATGGAAATAAATAAATAATGCACCTGAGGGTTGTATTGAAGTCCTGGTGAAGTGTAATACTATGTGAATGAGGATCAGCTTTTCCACTTATGCTGAAATGAAAAGAGAGGTATCAGAACAGTAGGCGTAAAATGACAATAGAAGAGGTTAGACATATCTTAGATGGACATGACAGCATATTTAGAACTTCCAGTAGAAAATAGTGGCAAAATAGAAGAGAGAATATAGAAATTTACAGAGTGGAGAGATAGAGAAAAGATGGAAAAACAAGAGCTGGGGCTCAGGGAAATGAATGACACCATGAAGTGTACAAACATATGCTCATGGGTGTCCCAGAAGGGTAAGAAAAGTGAAAAAGGACAGAAAGAACACTAGAGAAAATTTTGGCTGAAATTTCCCAAGTTGTAGTATATATGCAAATACCCAAGAAGCACAACATATTAAAAACTGAATGAATTCTAATAGGCTTAAACCAGTACAAATGTTAACAAGAATGACAAATGTAAAAGCTAAAGAGTGAATCCTGAAAGCAGTGGGAGAAAAGCAATTCATCACATACAAAAGAGTGTAATAAAATTATGGACTAATTTCTCATAAGAATCCATGTAAGTGAGAAGGCACGATATGATATATTTCCCTGTGAACAGAAAAACTGCCAGCTGAGTATTCTTTATCTGGAAAAACTGTCCTTCACACATATACCGTTTAACATAGTCACAGGTAAACAGAAAAAAATATTTCTCACTCAAGAAATATTAAAGGGAGTTCTGTAGACTGAAATGAAAAGAGAAACTTGGAGGATAGCCTAAAAAGTAAGTGTAACTAAAAGGGTAAAAAAAAAAGGAAAATATAAGGATGACATGCAAAAATAAAAGGATAAAATATTTGATGTAATTATTGCCTTTAGAGTAATAACACAGTGTGAATGGACTAATGCACTCATCAAATATGCAGATTGGCAGCATGCACAAAATGTATGATCTATCTAAAGGCTTTCTTTAAATCGAAGGCAACAATGAGAATCACAGTGAAGGGCTGGAAAACATATACACAAACAGTAACTGAAAAGAACTGGGGTAGCTATACTAATATAGGACAAAATAGACTTTAAATGTGAAGGTGTCATCAGAGACAAATAAGACACATTATATTAATGCATTATATTTCTTCCCCACAAAGAAATTGCAATCATAAATGTTTATGATCTTAACCAGAGAACAGTAAATACATAAGGTCAATAACTAGCAAACTGCATTGAGAAATAGACATCGGTTTAATAATACTTGAATACTTCAATACACCACTCCCATCAATACATAGAATATCTAATCAGTGTATAAATAAGAAACCAAAAACCTGAATACTATGATATATCAACTAGACTTAACAGATATATAGAGAACAAGCAGCAGGATACATATTCTTCTCAAGTTCCCTTAAACATTCTCCCAGATAGACCCCATGTTGCATTGCAAAACAGGTTTCAGTATATTTAAAAAAATTGAAATGATCTAATGCACTTTCTCTGAACTTAATATATTTAATATGGAAATCAATAAAAGCAGAAGAACTGGAAAATTCACAAACATGTAGAGGTTAAACAAGACACGCAAACAATCTCAGGGTCAAAGAAAAAATCTCAAGAGAAATCAGTAAATACTTGACAATAAATGCAAACAAAAACACATATCAAAACAGATGTGCTTCAGTGAAGGCAGTGCTGAGAGGGATATTTACAGCCTTAAATTCCTGTATTATCAAAAAAGAAAGAGCTAAAACCAGTGACCTAATTTCACACCTATGAGAACTAGAAAAAAGAATAGTAAATGAATCCAAAACAAGTAGAAGCTCACAGTTCCCCTAGGGCTGTTCTGAATTATCTGTATAAACTGGGCTATGAGCTGAAGAAGAGATTCAATATACAGCTACTCTGCACTAAAATCTTATATTAGAGGGAGAATCTGATTGCCAGAGTTACCTATCAAAATATTCAAATAGCCAAGATTCAACAGAAGATTGACAATATGCAAGGAACAGGAAGACATGATCCATTGAAATTAAAAAAATAAATACAACCTCAAAGATGTGCTGATATCAGAAGAACTAATCAAAGGCATCAAATGAACTGTTCTATATAGGTTTACTGAGCTAAGGGAAAACATGGACATAGAACTCAAGGAAATCAAGAAGAAGGTGCATGAATAAAGGGAAGAATTAGTAACTTTGAAAAGGCAGTTTGGTAATTCCTCAGGAAGTTAAGTATAGAATTGCCATATAATTCAGCAATCCCATTATTAGGAATATATTCAGAGGACTTGAAAGCAGGGACAAGAATGGACATTTGCACACCAATATTTATAGCGTCATATTCACAATTACCTAGAGATGGAAACAGCTCAATGTTTACCAATGGAAATGTGGCTAAACAATCTGTACTATATACATATTATGGATACCAGGCAGCTGTAAGACAGAATAAAGTCATAAAGCATGCAGCAAAGCTGATGAATCTTGAGGATGTTTTGTGGCACAAAATAAACCAGAAACAAAAGGACAAATCCTGTGTTGTCTCACTAATATGAAATACTATAATGAGCAAACTGTGAAAGTTAATGTTGAGGAACACAGGTTGTCAAGAGATAGAAAGAGGGTCGAATTTGGGTACTTGATGCTGAAGAATTACATAATATTCAACAGGATTGTTAGCCAAAATCCAGAAAGAGATAACACAATGCTATGTGATGGTTGCACAATATCGTAAGTATATGAACAAAGTTGAATATGAGTATGGTTGAAAGTGGAATCTAGGGGTTTGTGTGACACCAGAAAGAAAGATAGAGGATAAAACCTGGACTCTATAACTTAGAAATACTTAGAAAGTTTTTACATGAGGGAGAATAAGTGAATTTCAACATTGCAATGTGTCAACAAATGGGATGGCATCTTATGGAAAAAATGCAATTCATGCAGACTAGGATATAGTAATTAGTAACATTGCAATATTCTTTAATTAATTGTATGAAAAAATAGTATACAAAAACTAAACGTCATCAGAGGGTTATATAAAGTGGGTTATGGGATTCTTGGTGTAATCTCCTTATTTTTCTCTTCTTTGTTGGCAAAAGAATTGGAAATGTTCTCGTATAGATTGTGGCAGTGAAAGCATAACCATGTGAATATACTGTGGACCGTTGTTTGCTTACTTAGCATGGATTGTATGGTGCTTGGATAAACCTTTTGAAAACAAACAGAAAGATAAAAGGGTTAGAAAAATCATGGAGAGAGAGATGTGTGTGTTCACTCTTGGTAGGGAAGTAGAATGTTTCAGGCCCTCTGGAGTGCAGTGTGGTGGCTCCACAGGAGGCCAAATGTACAGTTGCCATAGGATCCCACAACACTGTTATTAGGTATATACTTGGAAGAAATGAAAGCAAGGGTTTGAATAGACTTTTGTACACGGTGTTTATGGTGTCAGTTTTCATGATTTGCAATGGATGGAGATCGCCCAAGGGTACATCGGCTGATAAACAGAACGTGGAACTGTGGTGTAACATCCAATAAAACATTGACCAGCTGCAAGAAGGAATTAAGTCATGAGGTGTGCAACTTGGTTAATGAACTTTGAGGACAGTATGTGGACTAAAATAAGCTAGCAACAAAAAGTCAGATAATATAACACTTCCCTAATATGGACTAACTATGATGTATAAACTCAGAGTTGACCTCTG
>PVIY010011778.1:0-64150 GCA_004026745.1 Myrmecophaga tridactyla
TCCCAGAATAGAAAAGCTGAGCTGGGGTAGGATGGGGGAAGCCCATAGACCAGTGGGACTCGGCCACCAGGGCACTGTGGTCCTGGGGACTGCTGGGCAGCCGGCCAACCTGGCGGGCAGGTTGAGGTAGGAGCCGCAGGTGGTGTTGAGCAGCCAGGTCGGACACTGAGGGGTCAGAAAGTGAGTGAGACAGTTGGGGAGCAAGTAAGTGGAAGACTGACTGGGGTGGGGAAAGCAGTCAGCTGGAGGAGGCCCCTGGACCAAGGTGTTCTCAGTTTGCCATCTCTGAGCTCTGGAACAAACCAGGCAGCTGGGAGATATGTGTTTGCTTGATTGTTGTTTCATGCCATCTTCTTCCTGAAAGCCATTTGGCTGGCCCATGGTCAGGGTCCCGGGAAGGGGCGAATGTTTTGCATCTACTTTCTCAGCTGGAAGGGTCAAGGTTTAGTGCTAGAGCAGAGACTCCCTGCTCCTGGCCTGTGGCTGGGTCTTGCCTGGGTTGGACCACATCTCTGGGTTGTCACAGTGACAGGATGCTCACATGCAAGCCAAGAGCGTACCCCACCCCCTCCCCCGGCCCTCCTCCAGGACTGCTAGCCTCAGCAGTTCTTGACCTCTAGCTTAGCTGAGCTGAAACTGAGAGGATTCCTTTTCCAGCAGCTGGGAGCTGAGCCCACAGGGCTCCCTCCCTGTCCCCTTGTTGGCTGTGCTGAAAGCAGATACCTCCTGCTCCCCGGTTTGCTACCTCTGCCACCTCCTCCTCCTGGCTGTGTGAATCTATGGGGGGAGGTGGCTTTGGGCAAACAGGTGGTCTCCTCTAGCAAACAGCTCCCAGCTGCATCCTGTCTACAAAGGAGGCTTCTCCGGCCCTTTCTCTTGGTTTTCAGCACCTTGGGATTCTGTCTTCCTCCTGAGCCCTGTCCATGGAGGTGAGGCTGCTGCTGTTGCTGCACCTGGGGCTGCGGAGTAGCCTGAGGGAATGGGGCCTGACCTGTCTGCCCTGGCCCCCTCCCTTCCCCCCAGTCTGACTCAGCTCTTGCTTGACACAGATCTTAAGCTCTTGTCAGACTGGTCTCAGGAAGGGCAGGTTATGTGGGCCATGGCCCTGATGCCTGGGCCAGCCAGGCCCTGCTGTGGGGTGGCTCCCTCCCAGGTGTCATAGCCAGCTACTCCAGGAAACCTTGCAGGCAGGACCAGCTGTGATCTTTCCTGCCACCCAGCTGTCTGCCTTCCCCTGAGACACAGTCCTAAGGATGTCCCCACCAGACGTCACCCATTTTCTGCCTTTGGGCAGTCTCTTCTTTACCTTCTTCCACCCGCACCTTCTACCCGGAGTCCTGCACTCTCACCCCCTCCCGTGTGATCTGCCTCTTTCAGGCTCATTCTGTCAGCCTTTTTTGAGCACATATTGAGTCCTGGCACTGGCCTGAGCCCTGGGGCTCCTGAGATGGACAAGGCCCAGCCCTGTCCTGATAGCGTCTTGCAGTGCAGCTTGTACAGAGTGGGCTAAATAGGAGCTTTATTTGAGTCAGAACAGGCTAGCAACAGTCTTTTCTTAGAGATACCTGTGGGTACAAGACACCCAAAGTCCTGGCGGAACTGTCCCAGCCCTGTCTTGACAAGGGTCCTTTTATTGCCTTTCCCTGTAACTCTCTTAAGATTTTCCCCCAAACTGCATTTAAAGAAAAGCTTAAGGAACACGCACACACATTGTACTTGTTTTTAAAGAAGTCAATCCATACACAATTGTTGAAAGTGGAAGTCCCCTCGTCCGACCCCTCTGGAAGAATGATGGGGTATTTCTCCAGATTCTTTCCCTTGCACATGCTAACGCTGCCTTTACAAACTTGGGCTCATTTGGAGCTGCTGGCTTTCTTGGAAGACACCTGGCCTCCAAGGGCCGCATGACCCACAGCAGTCATACCAGCCCTGACCTCTGCCTTCCCTAGCTCAGCAGGTACGGGATGTTTTGTTGCATAGTGGAAATGTTGTCAAGTTCACAGCCTGTCCCCAAACTGTGCCTCCTCTCACAACCCCCCAAGTTGCACCAAGTCAGAGTCTACAGCCATGTGTCTAAAGCCTTGGCTGGCCAGGATTGGGGGAATGGAGGGAGGCTCTTTCTTCCCCTGCGCTCCAGGCTCCTCTTCCCTTGAAGAGGGGGTCTTATATTAAAAGCCCCCACCTGGACTCTGGAAACTGGGGACTTCAGGCTTCTGTGCCCATTCTTCTTCCCTCTGGCCATATGTCTCATCACCTTTCTTCCTGCCCCATCTCCCAGTCTGGAGGGACTGAGTCACAGAGACGCCCTAATCGTTCAGGTTTACCAAAGCGTCATTTATTGACTGGCATCCCATCAGCTCATTGGGAACCACTAGTTTTCATATGCTGATCAGAAGCTTTAATTGACAGATATAACTTAACATTTCCATTTAAAAAATGTTAATTGATCATCTAAACATAGTTCGAGAGAAATTATTTTGAGACCTTGGATAAAAGGCTATAAAAGGGTCTTTGTCATGACAGAGTTAGGAATTGCTTTTCAGGCTTATGCGGGTGTCACAGCTGGTTAGAAAATTGGAACCCATCAGCCACAGCTAGAGTTTGGTTTAGAAGTGCCCCCTGCCCACCAACCACCCTGCAAAGGGTTCAGATATTTGGGTATCCTAACATCACCCATGGAGAATGAAGCCTAATGTTTTAGTGGGAAGCTTGTGGGCCATGAAGCAGGGCACCCGTCAGGCCTGGCCAGGTCCAGGCTGACTCACTGGGCCTTAGCCGGTCCTGCTGGCATTCACCACCCCGGCCTGAGTCCAGGCCTTTGCTTCCTCTGTACCTTCCACCTGGAATGTCTCCTTCTTGTTCACCCTCCTTCAAGGCCAAGCTCAACACATCACACCGCTTCCATGCAACTTCCCCCGCTGTGCACGTTCCCTCCTTTGCTTCCCCACAGCCTTCTGAACCTTTCATGCTGCTTCCCACTTTTCTGGTGGTGTAGTCGTGTTGCTTCGTTCGTTTATTTATCGACTAATACCAAGGACCTGCTCTGTGTAAGGCGCCAGGTGCAGCTGTGGGGATGAAATCAGAGCCCTGCCTTGGAAGACCTGACATTGTAACGGGGGAGATGGAAAAATGAGGAAATAATGACAGAGTGGTATAAACATTACTTTGGAGAAAAGGGGCTGAGATGAGGAATGAGGGAGCCCATTCTAGTTAGGTTGACAGAGAAGGCCCATCTAGGGAGGTGCTGTTTAAACCTTGAGACACGTTTGAGGTAAATTAAAGGCCATCTTCCTCCTCGCTGGCCCCTGGAGTGCCCGATAGGGTACTCAGGAAATGTGTGTTGAGACAAATCTGGGCCATGACCCTTTTGTCTGAGCCTCAACACCCAGGAAGCCAATAACCATCGCCCTCACCTGCTCCCTAGGGCTCCCCAGCCCCACCTCCAGCTGTCATTTGACCAAGAAGAATTGGGTTACTTTGGGGATAGGGTGGCAGAGTCCTGTGAATTTGGGTGTATGCCAACAGGGCTATACACAGGCCAAACTCATGGCCAGCTGGGGTAGGATAGAGAGCTTGGGCTAGAGATCTCCGGAAAGCCTGGGGGCCCCACATGCAACACTCCTCTTGCATCTGGATCCCCTATCAGGGATGCTTGCATCTCCTCTTACTCCATCGTTACCCCAGAAGGAAACTGAGGGCCAGAGTTTGGAAGCTGCCCCTTCCTGTAGCAGCAGCAGAGTCTGGAGTAGGGCATGTCACTGTGTATGTAGGAAGCATGAGATGGGAAGTCTGAGAGGCAGGAATGAGGGTGAGTTTTGCTCCCACTCTGGCCCTCCCAGCCAGCCAAAGCCTGTATCTTTTCAGAGTCTTTATTACAGAGGGTCAGAGCTGGAAGCAGCCTTAGGGGCGATCTAGCCTAGCTTTCACCCACCTCTTTGGCAGATGGCATAAATGGGGCCTGGTGGGTCAGGCTGTGTGTTCCCAGTGTGCGTTTTACATACCTCTGTTCTAGAATACAGCCGTTTACCTGCGGTTGTTTTTACAAAATGTGCTTGTATAATTTATTATGCATTTGTAAATGTACGTATTTGAAATATGCCACAGAGTAACACATTACAAGGAATTCCTAAATTATGCATGCAAGTATTTTCAAAATAGTGAGCAGGAACCTAATCTATCACAGAACAAAACTCGGCCTGCACGGTGGTAGAAGCCCCCTGGTCAAGGGCCGCCATGCTCACGTGAGTGTCCACAGTGCCTGGCTCCGGCAGTGAACCTGGCACTGATGACAGCGTGAGTGATCCAAACTGTTTCCCCTCTAAGGGGGCCTTGAGAGCCTGTCTCCACCCGCTGGGTGTCACAGCACTTGTTAGTGCAGAACGCCAGCTCGTCTGTGCGTGACGGCCTTGAGGTTTTGCGCAGGGGCGTGAGGTTTTAGAGGCTAGGGTCGTGGCTTAGCTGTCCTTGCGCCTCCCGCCCGTGGGCACCGCCAAGGGCAGGCTTCTCCACGGAGTGGATTTTAACTGTGCTAGAACTAGAAGGGTCTGGTAACTGTTGGTCCAACCTCCTCATTATACAGACAGGGGCCCAGATGAGGGGCCCAGGGACAGGGCCCGGCCCGAAGGTCACAGCCCAGAGGTCACGGGGTGCGCCTAGGGTGGGGCCCGGCAGTGCCCCCTGCCGCCCTGGGCCGAGCTGCCTGACTTTCAGAGCCAAGAGGCCCTTGGCGGTAAAGCGTTTCTCAGAGAGGCCCGGGCTGGGCCGAGCCAAGTGGGAGCTGAAGTGCAAATTGTGTCTCTGGAGTCTGGGGTGTGTCCCGGAGATGTCGGGAGGGCCAGCCCACCGGGTGTATTGCCCCTTCCTGAGGTCAGAACAGATCCGCTTTACCTGCTTCACACATTAGACTTCTACAAACAGCTTTGTTTGTAACAAGGGTTTTGTGGTATATAAAAAAAGTTTGATACTGGCTGTTATTACACAAACCAGGCTCACTTGCCCACTCCCTCAGGCCTTTCTGTGGGGAGAGGGGCCATGGAGCTGGGGGAAGAGACTCCTTCCTGCCCTCAGTGCCTGGCCAGAGGGTGGTGAGGACGTGCGGTGGAGCGGGACCGGGGGCGGGGGGGCTGCCACTCCCTGCCCCTCCACGCAGGCACCCAGGGCCAGCTCCTTCAGGCTGCTCAGCCACTCTGCTCCCTGCCCTCCAGGTCTGCCTCCGCCTGAGACGCTGCCAAAACAAAGCTGAGGCACCTAGGCAGCCCCTGAGGGCCTTCTGCACAACCCCCCCCCACCGCCGCACCCCGAGGGCCAGGGCACGGCCAGAGCCTCTGGGCATGTCCGTCTGCTCTCTGCTGAGGGTTGGTTCTGGGCTCAGCCTTGGAGCCGGCCTCCCATCTGGAACCTTCTCAGAGAGGGGGAGGGGCGTGGAACACCCCACGGGTCCGTTGGGATCACACTGCCTCCCCTTCAAACAGTCTTGACCGGTTCCCCTCCTCTAGAGGGGGAGAGAAGGCTCCCTTTACTGAGGCCTTAAACAGGTTCCGTGGTTTTTATTGTTGTTACTTTTTATCGTAGTAATGTATGTACAACTCAAAATGAGGCCTGGTTTTGTTTTGTTTTTAATTTTTTGCTCTGCATTTCACAGGAACATCAAATAATTTACCAGTCTGTACACAGAATAGGATTCAGTAATAAACGCTTGTGGCTGAAAATGAAATTAGGTGGAGACAGGTTCTTTCACCGATCTGCCTTAGAAATGCTTCCTGGGCATCTGCTCGGCCGGCTCCCATGTGCTGAGCACTCACTACCTACCAGGCATGGACACTAAGAGAGGTGGTGTCCTGGCGGTGGGGATTTCAGAATGAGGGTTTTGGAGCCAGCCTGCCGGGGCTTGAATTCTAGCCCTACCACCCAGCCATGTGACTTTTTAAAATAGAAATGAGTCTCCTAACTCAAAGGTTGTTAAGAAGAGTAGATGCTTTAGTCCATAAGAAGCGCTTCGTTGAGTGCCGGGCACACGGTAAGCACTCAGTAAACGTTAGCCATTATTGTTAATGTCAGCACTATTACTGTAGTCCTAATCATAGCCCTGGGAGGAGTTACTGCTATTATTCCCATTTTCCAGGTGAGGAAACAGAGTCTCAGAGGTTAACTAACATGCCCAAGTCTTGCAAGTAAGTGGCGGAGGCTCTGGTCTGGAGTCTGAGGCTTTTGCCAGCTCCAGGCTAGGGACTGGGCATCCAAACACCGACGATAAGCAGACCAGCACACAAGGACACAGGGGGATAGTTTCTGGAGGCACCGCATGGGTTAGAGCCGGGCCAGGCTGGATGGGAGGCAGGGTGGAGCTGGCCACCATGCCGCAGCTGCCCACAGGCCTGGTCAGTAGTATTGCCAACCGGGCCTTCCCTCTGGGGCCGGAGGCAGAGCTGTCCTGTGCCTGTCGGCTGTGTGGGACCATCACCCCCCAACACACACACTGTGCCCCAACCCTGAGCTTCTCATTGCCCCGGGGTGTTGGGCAGGCAGGCTGGGGTCCCGGAACAGACACTGGGCTGAAAGTGAGAGGATCTGAGATCACTCACTGGATTCCTGCCACTGTCCCAGAGCCCCTCACCATCAGCCCCTCCTCTGTAAAACGGGAGTAGTAGGACTGCCACACAGCACTGGTGTGAGGGTTAAGAGGAGTGAGGAATGTGGAGGGAATCCCTCTGCAGTCCTAACGCTGCTATGGATGCACGGGTAATAACCATGACCACCCTGAGACCTACTCTCCCCTCCGCACGGAACTAGGAGTGTGTGTCCGTATCTTGTTCACGCCTCACGCCCGTCCTCCAAGATGGATCGCATCCCCATTTTATGGATGTAGAAACTGATGTTCCATGGCTCAGCTGCCTGGGGAGCCCCTGTGAGGGCTTGGAGCTGAGAGTCAGACCTAGTTCTTGTCTGTTCCAAACCCTCTGAGTTATCTCCTTGTCCCAGGCCCACTCGTCTATAGTAGGTTACTGACTCTGCAGCCGGAGGGCAGGATTGGGGGGCGGGACTGGCTGTCAGAGGCGATGTCCCCCAACAGCCGGAGGGGCCGAGTGATGGGCTTCACTTTCCCACACCCCCCGGGTTGTGGTAGGAGCAGCAGGCTGGCTTCCCTGCTAATCTGGCAAGTAAATTCTGTGGCCTATGAATCATACAAGCACTGATGAGTCAGCTTTTTCCCTTCTTTTTGCCCAGAGCCGCTGGGGAGGGGTGGAGGGTTTCCTTAGGAAATCGGGCCTCCTTCCTTGTGCTTCCCATCGATCCCTGTTGCCTTGGAGCTGCTCAGTTTCTCTCCAGAGGGCTGCGGCTGGCTTAGAGGAAGAGCCTTTGTGTCCTTACAGAAGACGGTGTCTGGGTGCTGGTCACACTGGGCATGGGAACCCAGGTCTCGGGCTCAGTGGAGTTGGGAGGTGGAGCTGAAGAGGCCCTCCCTGTTGGTAAGGAGAGGAAGGCAGCATTGTCCCCATTACAGGTAGATGCATGCCATTTATGAGATGTGGAACCCCATCTGATTCCAAAGCCCATGCTCTTGGCCTCTTGGCTCAGCTTATCCTCTCCTTTCTGCCAAGAGGGGCTTTTCCCAATATCCTCTGGGTAGTGCAGTGGGGTCTTCCTAGGAGCTCCACAAACCATCTGCTTCTTGTCTTATGACAAGCCTGGCTACAGGACTTGGAAGAACCGTTCAGGTGATCAACCTCAGCCAGGCATGGGCTCCCCCTGCCAGACCCTTTAGGAGGCCTGATTAAACACGGCGGAAGCAGCCAGCTGGGCTGGGCAGCTTCGTTCCCAGCTCGGTGGCTCTTAACCCTGGCCACATATTTGAATCATCTGGAGAGCTTTGGAACCCCTGTGCCCAGGCCATCCCAGAGCAATTAAATGAGAATCTCTAGGGTTGGCCCCAGGCAACTGTTTTTTTTTTTTTTTTTTTTAATACTCCCCACTGCATTGCCTTTGGACAGCCTGCCCACCAGGAGTCAAGTTGCAAGAACGGCAAAACACGCAGGGAGGATGCACGAGGCAGAGTGTGACTCAGGGCCAGCGCAGAGTGCTCAGGCCTGCAGGGTCAAAAGAGAGTTGTGGGGGAGCCCCATGCAAAGGGGCCTTCAGTCCTGTATCCTGGCAGATGGAGGTCGGGACCAGGCAATGCTTGGGAAGGAAACAGGGAAGATTCCAGCCTGACAGGGCTGATGATTCATGGGCTGTAGAGGAGGAAGGGGAAGGGATGAGTCAGGCACAGCTGCCTACAAGGCCAGCTCGGTTAGCAGGAGAACGAACGTGCTCCAATGAGGCATTCTCTGTTGATCCACAAACCAAAGGTTGTAGGTGCTGAGCTGTGCCACATAAAGTTGTGGGTGACGCTTGAAAAGATGGGTTCCACGTCTCATGAATGGTGTACATCTAACCAGGGCACTGCCCACAGAAACTCCATGGCAAGTTTCGGGTCTCTGTAAGGAGGGTGGAAGAATGGCATTCCCATTTGGCCGAGTTGCGTGGAGAGGTTAAGTGCTGTGCCCTGGATCGTACAGCATGTCATGATGGAAGAGGACCTTGTCTTCTGGCTCCAAATTCACCCCACTTAAGATAATGACCTGCAAAGTAGAAAATCAGTAATGTAGAGCTGATGGCTGGGGTGTGGCCTGTAAATGAATTACAGGGCTTGGAGAATTTAGAACCACAGTCAGGGGAAAGATTATGGGGGTCTTTTCTAGCTATAGACCCCACAGTTCTGGGCAAACATGCTATTATGTTTGCTGTGGACATCAGTACTCACGTGGAGGAAGCAAGAGCCCTGTGGGCCTGGGGAGCTGGAGGAGCCATACCTGGATGCTGGATTAGTTAGGTTAGTTGAGAGAAGGGTGAATGCTCTAGTTAGCTAGCTGCCGGAATGCAATATACCAGAAGCGGAATGGCTTTTTAAAGGGGGAATTTAATGAGTTGCTAGTTTACAGTTCTAAGGCCGAGAAAATGTCCCAATTAAAACAAGTCTATAGACATGTCCAATCTAAAGCATCCAGGGAAAGATACCTTGGTTCAAGAAGGATGAAGTTCAGGGTTTCTCCCTCAAGTGAGAAGGCACATGGCGAACACAGGCAGGGCTTCTCTCTGGGCTGGAAGGGCACATGGCAAACACGGCGTCATCTGCTAGCTTTCTCTCCTGGTTTTTGGTTTCATGACGCTCCCCAGGAGGCATTTTCCTTCTCCATCTCCAAAGGTCGCTGGCTGGTAGACTCTCTGCTTTGTGGTGCTGCAGCATTCTCTGCTCTCTCTGAATCTCCCGTTCTCCAAAATGTTTCCTCTTTTATAGGACTCCAGTAAACCAATTAAGACCCACCCAAATGGGTGGGGACATGTTGTCACCTAATCCAGCTTAACAACCAGTCTTGACTAAATCACATCATCCAGGGAGATGATCTGATCACAGTTGCTGTAAACTAGCAACTCATTAAATTCTCCCTTTAAAACAGTATTGAATAGGGATTATTCTACCTTTATGAAATGGGATTTTGATTAAAACATGGCTTTTCTATGGGGCATACATCCTTTCAAACCAGCACAGTGAATGTTGGAGAAATTGTAGGAGGGAATAGGGATCTTCAACCTAGAGAACAGAAAAATATCAGACAACCCTGGGGGAGAGGTTGTGTCTTGTTCTATGTTATTCCAAAGCACAGGGCCAATGGATTTCAGGTCAAAATAACAATAATGACAATTATAAGGGTAAATAACAATTACAATGACAGTAATAACTGCCTGTCTAGCAAGTATGTCATAGCAAGTATGGTACTGTTTTGTATTTATGTGAGTGTGTGTGTATGGCTGTGTTTTCTTCAGATCAAGGAAGCAAGAGCCTAGTGGGGCCTCTTCTGGGGAGAGCTCACCTTATTGAATATAACCTCCTTGATTATATTAGATGATTTCATATATATATATAAATAATCATCTTCAATCCTTCTGACTTCTTAGGAGGTAAGAAGGTACCCCTCCCTGCCTCCTAAAAAGAGGAGACTAGAAAGTTTAAGGCACTTGCCCAGGTCACGTAGCTAAGTAGTGATGGAGCTGATGTTTAGATCAAGGTCTGTCTGATTCCAAAACCCTACGTCTCTGTGTGCTTCTGTGTTCTACCACCTGCCATGTAGTTAGCACTTAGAGAAGGGTGACTAGAATTAACTATTAATTTTCTAACCATTAGATTCATCCCACAATGGAATAGGCCTCCTCATGCATTGTGAGCACCTCATCTCCAGAGGTGCACACTGAGACTGAGTTATCGCCAGCAGAGATGTTGGCTGGGGAGAGATGGCTCTCACTGAGCCCCCGTCAGCCAGGCTGGATTAGAATCTCGGTCTGTGCCCCTGAGTCTGTGTGTCCATCAAACCCACGAGGCACCTGAGCACACAGTCAGGTGTGCATACCAGTAGTCCAGGCATCCCGGGAAGCGCCAGGCCTTAGATTCTGTTCTTCCCAGAGTCTTAACTCTTAGCTCCACTCTTCCTCCTGATGCCTGTTTTACTTGCTGCATTTCCCCTTAGTTCATTTGTCATCTCTTGGTGTGCAGCTCCTGACATTTTAATATTCTAGTTATAATTCAGCTTTCACTGACAGTAAGTGATTTGGTAGAAAGAATCCACCTATCCCAACTCCGCCACACACACACACACACACACACACACACACACACACACACACACACACACTTGGGCAAGAGCTGTGGGGTGTGGAGCAAATCACATCGCCTCTCAGAGCCTCAGTCTCCTCATCTGTAAAATGAAGTGGCTAGGCCAAATGACTTTGAGGTTACTTCCAGCCTCAGGGTTCTGCCGTGCTCTGGGGAGTGGTGGATGTCTGGGGAAGTCCTCATGGCTGCTGGCATGCAGAAAGGAGTCTCGTGTGTCAGGAGCTTAGGCTGTGCCACTCAGGCCCTGGGCACCAGGGTCCTCCTCCTCGACAGCAGGGAGGGCGTTCGCGCTGCTGCCTCCCAGCTGTGGAAAGCACAATGGCAGAGATGACTTGCCTCCCCTCCCTGGAGTCCTGAGGTTGTAAGGGGAGCTGGCCTGATAAAGAGGGCTTTTCTAGCAACCTCTGGGAGTTCCTGTTTTATTTATTAGCTGCCTGCTTCCCTCTTCTGCCTCAGGAAAAGTGCTGACCCTGTCCTGTGTGGTCTGCACAGGGAAGCAGGCATCCATCAAGCCTGCTTTTTTGTCCCTGTCAAACTTAACTCGTTTAACCCTGCATTCTTCAGTGCTGTGAGGTAAAGAACAAGAGTTTACTACAGCAGGAGTTCCAAACTTTTCAAAATCACAGAAACTATTGGGGGGGGGGGAAGATAACTGTTAATGGTAATAAGCATTATTGATTTGATTTGATTTGATTACCAAAGATCTGTCATTAAACTCTGTCACTTAAGCCCTGAGCAGAGTGGTCTCATTTAATCCTTACAGGAATCCTGTGAAGGGGGAGTTATGTCTCCTTTTTACAGATGGGAACACTGAGGCTTTAGAACACGAGTTCCACCTGCATTCACACAGTAGTCAGTAGCCAAAGCATGCTTCGCATCAGTCAGCTCTGAAGCCCATGAGTAAGTAAATGAGCAGCTGGCTCGGAGAAGGGGCTGTGCAACTGTGTCACTTTATTCATCCCACCCCATCCCTGACCCCCACACACACACACACTCACTTGGGCAAGAGCCAGAAAACATACAATCTAGGTTGGCAGAAAAGACACACAATCAAATTTCCCCCTAGGGCTGGTAACATTGGAACTGTTCACATTCGCGCCAGGTCTTCACTGGCACCTGGAAACAAACATATCAGTACATGGTAAATAAGAATGTAGGCATTACAAGAAAGGAATGGGCTGTATTAAAAAACACTAGGGCAGTGTGACGGTGGCTCAGTGGCAGAATTCTCAACTGCCATGCTGGAGACCCGGGTTCAATTCCGGGAGCCTGCCCATACAAAAAAGAAAAGAAAAAACACTACATATGAACTTACAGAAAAGCACAATAATTTCCCAAACTCCCATGTTTAACTCCACTTGTCACGTACAATATTCTCTCCAAACCAGTCTCAGAAAAGGAGCTGTTAGATGTGTGGCAGACTGGACCCCCAGAGTTAGGCCCTGAAGATCTACTAGGGGTTCTGTTTGTAGTTGAGATCAGACAGGCCAGTTTTCCATCCAGAAATGGGAGAGGTGATGCTGACATGTGATGCTGAGGGACAAAACGCCAGCCCCCGTGCCCAGCCTGCTGTAGCCAGTGGCCCTGGGCTGTAGGCGCAGACCAGAGAGCGGAGAAAGGCCCTCCTCTCCCTGACCACAGCCCAGGCAGCCCCCAGCCCCAGTAAACGTGCATGCTGTGTGCAAGCTCAGTGAAAGCATGCACTGTCTCTGCAGCTCTGTGTGCCCCCTTGTCCACACCCACAGCCGCCCCAGCAGGGAAGCCTTCTGGGTATGTTTATTTTTCTTGGCTGCACTTTCTTGTCTCCAGTTGCCACAGAGGTTCCGAGTCCTAACTGGGCTTGGTTTCTGACAGGCAGTCGCTCACCCTCCAGCAGGTTTCCTCCCTGTACATCTCAGTGACTTGTTTTGTTTCTCTTGGTCTCCCACCTCCACCCACCTCATTTCTTCCCCCCTCTCCTCTTATTCAGTGATGTTTGCTCACACAAAATAGTCCTCTGTTCCCCATTTGCAGGGATTTCTTCCAAGCAGCTCCATCTGCTCCCCACTACTCTCCCTCTCTGATCTTGTCTCTCCCCAGCTCCTCCCACTTTTCCTAAACTGCCTGCTCATCATCTTCATTCATTCATTGAACAGTTATTGAGACCTGCTACACTGGACCCTGGAATTGCAAAGATGAACTGGAGGTGGTCCCAACCCCAGGGAGACAAAGTAATTGCAAAGAACCGCAGTTGCCCTGGGCTGGGTACCACCACAGAGACGAGGAGAGGCTCCCGGAGGAGGAGCTGCTGCTCTGCCTTGTTTCTTTTAACCCTGCACGGGATCCCTTGGGACCCAGCTCTTCCCCAGAGGGGATACGGTTTCGGAAGCCTGGCCCGTCACTTGGCAACTGGCTCCACCTCTTGCCTCCTGGCATTGGGACGCAAGGGAACGACTAGGGAGAAAGGTGCAGTCTCCCACCAGGCCCACAGGCCTGTGAAGAGGCCCCCAAATTCAGGGTGTGGAGACCTTGGCTGAGCAGAGCTGGGCCAGCCCTTTGTCTGTGAAGGTTACCAGGCTCTTGGGTCATCCTGGGCTAAGTCTAACTATAAATACTGCATTTCCTGAAGGGATTACCTGAGCTGTGCTTCCCCTGGCTGCACCCTCCCTGCTGGGGCCTGGCTCATCCCTTCTTTCGGATGTGATACTTCAGCCATATCTCTCCAGTCCCCTGTTTCCCAGCTATGACTACTAGGGTGAGGTAAGCCGGAAGGAAGAGAGTGAAGCCTGCATCCTGGCCAAAGGGCCCTTGGTTTGGGGAGACTCTCATCTCTGCCTTCTTCGATGTGGAGCCTCACGTCTCACAGCAGGGGGAGCAAGCCCAGACTTGTCACTATCAGTACTTCTGGGGAGGGAACTTTTGGCTTCGTCCTTGGAGCAGGGACCTAGGGTTGGAGCTTGGTAACCAAGTGTGGAAATAGAGCTTGGGGAATTGTTGCAGGTATAAATAGTGCCGTCTCCTGGCTTGGGTGGACTGGCTGTCCCGGGAAATCTTTGGTCCCCTTAGTTGGTCTCACTTCCCAGTGGCTCAGTTATGCCTGTCCCCAAAGTCACAGTAAGGACCTCTTGGGGCCTAACACCAAGATGTGAAGGGACCGCCTAACTCCTCCCCCATACAGACCTTTCTCCTGCCCCTCACTGCCTGCTCTGTGTTGCTCTCAGCCAGAGTTCCTCCCCCGTGCTTCCCACCCCATTCACTGTGGGCTTGTCTGTCCCATTTTCAATTCAACAGACTCTTGCCAGGGCAGGCTGAGAGGCACTGGGAGGTTCAAAGGGAAGCAGCCAGTTCTATTTTCCTTTCTCAGAGCCCTCTTTTTCTGTGTCATCTTTCTGAATTAAGTAGTGTGAACCAGGTAGTGGGAGTAGACCCTCCTCTCCCCCCCCACCCCCCCGCACTCATAGTCACACAGCTGCTCTAGGCACATTGGGAAAGGACCTTTAGTGCTCGCTCTCCCACTCTTCTTTCAGTGCCCTTCCTTGGGGGTGGTGTCGCCAGACACCATTCATTATTCAGGCCAAACCACAGCATCCACCGTCATTATCCTCTTCCCACCCGGACGGACGTGGAGCCCTCTTGCTCTCTTCCGTCTCTATGATCTCCGAACCTGCTCTGGGTGCAACTTTGGAGACAGTCGGTTCAACTCATTTCTACTTCCGCTGTTTTGCTGTGTTCGCAAGTAGGGTTCTTAAGTCAGACTCAGGTGCATCCCCGGCCTCTACGACTGAGTCAGTGGGTCTGAGGTAGACCTGGAAAGGCTGCCTTTTTAACCGACACCCCAGGAGATCCTAACGCGGGTGGTGTTGTGGACATCCCCCTGAGACCTCAGCTCTTGCCTCTGTACTCAGACGCATGTTCTCTGCACAGCCTCAGATATCTTTTTCCCTTCCCTGCTGAGCATGATCACAGAAACCCCCGGCTGTTACAGGTATTTTGCACCTCTGCCTGCCTGTGCAAGTGGAATACCTGCACTGCAAGAATGTTCTTTTACTGTGTTTTTAAATCTCTCTTTTGTCAGCTTCTTCAAGGATAGGGACCATTTCTGTTACTCCATCTTTGACCTGAAGCTTATCTCGGACAGGTGGAGAGGGAAGTAGAAGCCACTAGGCGCTCCTGCTGTTGAGACCAGCAGAGCCTGCCCTGGCCCTGGAGAAAGATGCCCACCTCTGCCAGCCCCTGAAATCCTAGAGGCCACGGCTTGGGCTTTTTGACTCACCACTGCCTTCAAAACCCCTCGCTTGGCTCCCAAAACTCTTCTTACTTTTCCATGGCAGCTCCCTCAACTCCACTGGCCTCTTTTTCATATTAATAGCTTTCACTATGTTAGCTCATTGTAGAAAACTTGGAAAATGCAAGCAAAAAATGATAATCATTGGTAATTCTGCTAATTCAGATATAACTGTTAACGTGTATCTCCTTCTAGTCTTTGTTTAATTTTATTGTTATTGTGGTGACTTATATACAACACAAAATTTCCTGCTTTAGCTACCTATATGTGTACAATTCAGTGATATTAATTATATTCACAATATTGAATATTGGTGCACCACCACTATCCCTTACCAAAATATTTTCATCACCCCAAACAGAAACTCTGTACTCACTAAGCAGTAAGGCCCATTTCCCATCTTACCCCCTCCCCTAGCTCCTGGTAACCTGGAATCTACTTTCTGTCATTATGAATTTGCTTATTCTAGGTATTTCGTATAGTCTTTTGTGTCTACCTATTTCATTCGACATGATGTCTTCAAGGTTCATCCATGTTCTAGCATAGGTCAGTATTTCATCCCTTTTATGGCTGGATAATATTGCATTGTACGTAATTTATCTGCTGATGGATACTTGGGTCACATCCTTTTTGCCTATTGTGAGTACCTTTTGCCTATTGGGAATAATGCTGCTACGAACACTGATGTACAGATATCTGTTTCAGTTTCTGATCTCCTGAATATATATAATTAGCATACATCTTAAAAAACAGGGCACTTGCCGTTCTGTAACTTTTTCCCCTTGATCGTGGGCATTTCCTTTTGTTATGCAGCATCCTTTCACACCGTCATGGGACAGCTGCCTCATCTGCGTCATACAGATACACAGATTTTAGCTAACTGTTCTCCTGCTGCTGTATATTTAGGTTGTTTCTAGTTTTCCTCTCCTAAAAATCATGCTGACTTAAACAGCTTTGTAACTAACTCTTCACCACACACTTGTGATTGTTTTCTTAGAATAAATTCTAGAGCCAAATTGCTGAGGCAAAGGGATGCGTGCTTTTAAGTTTTTTTGGTACCATATCAAATGCCCTCCAGAAAGTTTGCACTGATGTGTGCAGCATATAAGAGTGCCCACACCACCCTTTCCGCTGCCCACGTGTTTTGTTGTTGTTGATGTTGTCATTCTACTCGCTATAAACCATGTTTTTTTGTTTTTCAGTAAGTGAAATTGGAATGCTCATCAATTTTGTTTATACGCTTAGATTAAAAGCTTTCTTATATATTTTTTGACTATCTCTGTGCCTAAGATTGTTAAGCACCAGTGTGTAAGGCTCCCGACATTTTGGCATGTCTCTCCTACAAGCTAGCCTTGGGCCTGGAGAACTTTCTTGGATATTTTTATGCCGTATTTGACTCGGTGATGAAGGGATGCCAGTACCTGCCCAGAGGCGGCAGGGCTGCCCTCTGCTGGCTCAGAGGTGCATGCAGCTGATGGCTCTGCTCAGGCTATTTACTAAAGCCCTGATCTAGTGAGAATTAAAAAAACGGTTTGTATCCTGGGTCACCGGAGATGCTGTGAATACTCAGAGCATCGTGTCCACCCGTGAGTGAGATGTGTGTATGTGTGTGACAGGAACTCGGGCTGCCGTTGTGCGGAGGGAGAGGTGACTCTAAGGCTGATTCAAGAGGAGCTGCAGAGATGGGCGAGCAAAGGCAGGATCCCCAGACACACGTGTGGCCTCACGAGGTGACCGCTGTGAAAGGCAACCCGGGACTTTGTTGATTTTAAAAATGAGCTCTTTAGTCTGTAGAGAACGTGAGATGCCAGGTACCCACAGTTAGAGCGCAGGTGTCCTGGGGTCACCAGACCAGGAGCCTCGGTTGTTGGAAATAGAGCCCAAACCTGAACATTTAAAAAGCATCTGAGCAGGAAAAATAGGTGCCCCAAAGCCTCGTCTTTTCTCCTCTGTCTTAGAACCTGACTGTCTCTCCACCTAGACAACGCTGAAGGCTTGGTCATGTCCCTTCTCAACCCTTAGCACTTAGGAGGGTCCATTTAGCTGGACCTGACCTCTGCCCGTGCTAGGAATTGCAGATATGGACAGCAGTAAGAAGTGACATCTGGCAGAGAGGAAGGCGACAGGAAAACTATAGAAATCGGTTCAAATTTAAAAGCCCTGGCATCTGGGTCACTGAGTGGAGGGATCTCACACCCCACTGGTCCCCACAGGTGGCATGACGTAGAGACTGTGAGTCCTGGTGGAGCAGAGTTCCTATAGGGAGTCATTGGTGCTAAAAAAATCAAAGGGGAAAGGAGTCCAGTAATCAGGTAATGGAGCGGCTTCTCTGATTAAGGCAAAAACAGCCCCAGGCCAAACTTCTGCAAAAACACCTGTGGACAAGACTAATCTGTTTCTCCAGGGCCTCCTTTCTGTCTTTCACATTTCAGTCTTTGGTTGGTCTGGTTTTGATTTTTGTGGTTGGAGTGAGGTAGGGATTCTGTTTCATGTTTTTCTCTGCAGGGAACCTGTAGTCCCAATACCATTGATTAAATAGTCCATCTTCCACCCCCACCCCCCACCCCCCAACATTCAATGCTCCCTCTCACTTTAAGCAAGTTTCTGTGTATTTCCGGGTTCTCTATTTGATTCCATTGGCCCATTTGTCTATATCTGATCCAGTACTATGCCAACTACAGTTTTATAGTTAGCACAAGTTCTCCCACCTCATTCTTCCCTAAAAGTATCTTTGTTCTTCCATTTAAATTTTAGAATCAGCTTGCCATGTTCCTTGGTGGTAGGAAACACTTAGGAATTTTATTGGAATTATATTTAATTTATAGATCAGTTTAGGGGAAAATGGACATATTTATGATCTCTGTATATTGCTTCATACCCATTCTTTATTGTATCTTTATGGAAATTCCAATTAAACATCTGTTAGACTGTCTGAATTTCAGTTATTATATTTTTCATTTCTTTTAAAATCTTCTTGTTCATTCTTTATAATTACTTATTCCTTGTTCACATTTTTAAGATTCTCTTGTTTCTTAAATTTGGTATTTCATACTCTGTATCCGAGAAGTCCTATATCTGAAATTTTTGTGAGTCTGATTCTTCTGTTGTTTTCACTGGCTCTGGTTTATATCGCCCTATTTCCTTGTATGTGGTAATTTTTTTTTAAACTATGGCTTTATTATTAATTTCCTCGAACTTTATGTTGGGAATTCCTTTAGGTCCAGTTTGAAGTTGTTTTTCTCCAAAGAGGATTTGTATTTGCTTCTGCAAACCCAGGAACACTTTAAATTAAAAGTTAGGCTTGAGATTTCTCTACCCACACAGGTACTAGACTCACAGGGGATTGTTTGTGAATTCAGCCAGACCTCAGGCCAAATCTCACTCCGTCATTACCGTGTGGCCTGGAGCAAATCATCTCTCAGCCCCTTTCCCATCATCTGTAAAACAGGGATAGAAACACCTACCCCCTAGGTTACTGCGAGGATGAAATGGGATAATGCATTTAAATGAAGTGTTTCCTTGGGGTCCTTTCACATAATTGGTGGCAGTGAATGTCATTCTCTCCTCCTGAGCAGCCCCCTGTCCTGCCCTGGGCAGCCTGGGTCCCACCTCTCTCTTGCTGCCTTAGGTGCGACCTGACTTATACTGGGAACAAAGCGCTTTAGGCCTCACTCCTGTGGCTCACTCTGCCTTCAGCTTCCAGGTGACTGAGCCTCCTAAAGCCCTTGGAAGACGCCCCGCCCTCAGTCTTGACCTTGCTCTGGAGCTGTCTTGAAAGTCACGTAGGACTTGGTAACCAGGAAGATGACACTTGGCAGGGCTGTTTTCTTCTCTTGATGCTGTGGGGATTTTTGGTTAGTTGATTATGCTTTAAAAAAACATTCTTCATAACTCTATCTACATGGTAGGTGGGTCTAATCTAATGGTGTGGGTCATTAATAAGCCATAGACATTGTAGTTTTTAAGCACATGGAAAATTAACAGTGTAATATAAGTGAAATAAGCAGAAAAGTATAAATATACTGGCATGAAAACATCTTAAATCCTTTCTGGAACAAGGAGTATAAGGAAATACGTTTAGTCGTATGAACTCAGCTATATTAGGAAAAATGAGGGAAAGGACGCTGGAAGGTGATAAGTCTAGATATAGCGGTGGGTACTTTAGAAGGTAGAATTCCGAGTAATTTTTTTCACATGGTCCAGATAGTGGTGAGAGTGTGGGTTTTGGCATCAAAGTCTTGGGTTAAATTGGTACTTCTGTGATCTTAGAGTAATGACAAGCTGGGTCTTAGTTTCACCATCTATTGGATTGTTTTCGAGATTAAATGAGTAACGGGTGTTTAGTGCCTGCCTGTGACACAAGTAGGCTCTGTCGATGGCAGCAGTTATTATTTTTGCATGTTTACATTCTTTCCAGGTTTTTTTTTTAACCCTAAACATATACTACTTCATAATCAAAATAAAAGTAAAACTTACACTTAACAACAAAAGGCAGTATGTGCTTTGCGGGCCAAAGCATCTTATGTCTCGAGGGCATGGGGTTTTCAGCATCTTTCCTGACTTGGAGGAAGGAGCCCAGAGACCTCAGCCCTAGGAGCCCGAGCAACAGAGCGGAGCGAACCACACTCTGGCCTGGAGAGGTTGGGGGCAGGGAGGGGGGCTGCACCTCAGGTGGCTTCTAGAGATGCTGAGCCTCTCCCTTCTGTCCTGCCCAGGACGCAACGAGCCTCTGAAGAAAGAGCGGCTGAAGTGGAAGAGCGACTATCCCATGACCGATGGTCAGCTGCGGAGCAAACGGGATGAGTTTTGGGACACGGCACCTGCCTTCGAGGGCCGCAAGGAGATCTGGGATGCCCTCAAGGCTGCTGCTTATGCAGCCGAAGCCAATGACCATGAGCTGGCTCAGGCCATCCTGGACGGAGCCAGCATCACCCTGCCTCATGGTGAGAGGACTGGGCCAAGGCTTATCTCCGCTGGAGCTGGGGGGTCATCAGGGTGGTTTAGGGGTGACCAGCCACATGTCAGGAGTTTCTGTCGGAGCTGGTGGGTGTGTGTGTGGCCATTCACTTGTTCATTCAGGCAACCCTTACTGAGCATGGGTCAGGAGTGAGGATGCAAAGAAAAATGTGACACAGCCCCTGCCTGCCTGTTAAAGGGATGGAAATTACACCAATAAATCTGCATAGCTGTGCGATGAGAGCAAGCTTGAGATTTGCCCAGGGTGCTTTGGAATCCCAGACCATCTAAGGTAACCACCTTCTACTCGGTGCTTCCTGCGTGCTGAGCATTGAACTAGAAGCTTCTGCTGTAGTATCTCGTGCATAACTGCCCTCTGGGGCCGTGTAAAGTAGAGGGTAACAGTGGAACTCTAGAGTCACAGGCCTGAATTTTAAGTTGAACATCTCCATTTCCTAGCTGTGTGACCTTGTGACCTTAAGCAATGAGCTTCCTGAATTTAGAGCCCTGGTAATAGCACCTGTAAAGTAGGAATGCCTCACTCATGATTGTTGGGTTCAACAAGGCATGTTTAGTGTCAGTTAGTTCAGCGTCCAGCACTTAGTAAGTGCTCAAGACCTAGTAAAGAAGCAAATTGAGGCCCATTATGGTATAATTCCCTAAGCACAGGGCCTGTGCCTTTTCATTCCTCCTTGCAGCTGCAGCCCCTGGCGCATGTGCTCAGGAAGGTGTTCATGAACAACTGGGGAGTTAAGTAACTTGCCAGGGTTGAATGAGCTGGTGCACGGTGGAGCCAGGATGCAAACCCAGGTCCTCCTGACTCCAGACTTGTGCTTCTCTGGTCATAAGGCGGCAACTTAACTATATAGTTGGTTTGGGGACTCTGGGGTGGCCATCTCAAGCTTGCTCTCATTGCACAGCTTTGCAGATTTGTTGGTGTACTTTCTGTCCCTTTAATAGGCAGGCAGGGGCTGTGCCACATTTTTCTTTGCATCTGGGGTCCCTGACTGCCCTGCCCTTCCCACAGGCACCCTCTGTGAATGCTACGATGAGCTGGGCAATCGCTACCAGCTGCCCATCTACTGCCTTTCGCCGCCTGTGAACCTGCTGCTGGAGCGCACAGAGGAGGAGATCGCGGAGCCCCCTGAGCCCACACCCAGCGCACGCCGCGAGTTCCCCCTGAAGGTGCGCCTCTCCACCGGCAAGGACGTGAGGCTCAGCGCCAGCCTGGCTGACACCGTGGGGCAGCTCAAGAGGCAGTTGCACACCCAGGAGGGCATCGAGCCATCCTGGCAGCGATGGTTCTTCTCGGGAAAGCTGCTCACAGACCGCACACGTCTCCAGGAAACCAAGATCCAGAAAGATTTTGTCATCCAGGTCATCATCAACCAGCCCCCTCCATCTCAGGACTGATGGGCTCGTGGACCCCTGGGAAGAGAGGCCAAGGAGAGGGCCTCTGAGGGGCTGAGAGGCCTCCTGCCCGGAGCACTAGTCCCCCACCCTTCTGCCTCCTTCGAAGGCTGTTATTTCCTTCAGGGGCGATTCCCCTCTTCCCCTCTGGATGGCTGCTGGGCGTGCTATGAAGGGACCCTGCCTCCCAGGGGCATTGTGAGCCACCAGTGTCCAGCACCCAAGAAGCAGTGCTGCCATTCACAGGCCTTGCCAACCTTGTCAGCGAAAAGGTGGATGGGGCCTTCTACCCGGCCTCCATCCGGGACAGTTTCGAGCCACTCGGGCCAGCCTGGAGGGCTCTGGAGCCAGATCTGTCATCTGGGGCTGCCAGCTATGCTCACTCCGGTTTTCTGCTCAGGGTCCGAAGCAGCAGCTGTCCGCCCCCCACCCCCACCCCCTGACTGCCCAGGGCATCAGGGCATAGTGCCCGTCCCCTGGAGGAGAGGGATTGGCAGCGAGCCCCAAGACATGGGGAGCCTGAGGCAGGCCTCTGCCTCTCCCTAAGCCCAGCACAATCTGCAGAGATGAGGCGGGTGGACAGAGAGCTGGGCTGCTGTGGCAGGGGTCCGCACTGGGCCATCTCCTGGCTGTAACCCAAGTGGTGGGGATCTGCAGCCTGGTTGTGGCCTCCACAGCAGGTCCCTGTGTACCGACATATCTGCATATTTATCAATAAAGCCTTTTGCTCCTTCTCTTTTGCCTGGCGTTTGACTTGGAGTTCTCCTGCAGCTCTGTGGGGCCCTCAGTGGCCAGTTCTGGTGTGGGAACAGATGGGTGCATGGCCTTGGCCAGCCCTTCTTCATGCAACAGAATTTACAGTGGAGCGAGCCTCAGACCACTCATCTTCTGGGCCCTGAGCCCAGCTCCTCCAGTGTTTTTGTAGGTCTTCAGGAAAAGCCATTTAACCTCAGAACCTCTCTTATCTTTAAAGTGAAGACAGTACTGCTTGCCTGGCTTCCTCCATCAGTTGTTGGGTGAATAAGATAGAGTCACAGTTGTGAAGGTGCTTAGAAAGAGAAGCCAGTGCCTCCGGAAGGTGGCTTTAGTTACTTGCTGGTCGGCTCCTGCAGCAGGAGGAGGCTGCTTCCAGCTCCAGCCCCGTGGGCCAGGGCCTCAGGGCTGAAGTGTGTGTGGAAATCCTGGAGACACTCTGTACTTGGTGATGTTAAAGCAAAATCTCTGACACATTTAGATGATAAGCACATGTCAACACTTTGTTTTGGGCTTGCCAGCAAGGGAACCAGAGAGAAAAAGAAACCAGTTCCTTGTGCTTCCTTAGGGGAATGTGTTCATCAAGGAAGAGAGAGGAATCTTAGATAAGGTTGTTTACCTACAAGCAGGCCACTTGTGCTTTCCGGAACCACAGGGCTGCGGCATCTCTGGTCCACTGGCAGCTTAAACCTAGGTCATAACTGCCCAGGGCTCCCTCCCAGGAATTCCCCATGTGGAACTGAGCCAACGTAGGCCCATTATTCCTCCAGTTTGGAGTATTTTTCTCCCTCTGTGAGGATGGCCAGACCTGGTCAGGGTAACCTCTGTACTGTCTGGGCTTGGTAGAGAGGAGAAGGATGATCAGGAGTTGGTGTGTGTCAGCTGGGCCTGGTGCTGCCCTCTGGCCCTTCTGGTGACTTCCTGAGGCCCCTCTTGAAGCAGGATCCTGCAAGTCTCACCGAGGCTTTCTGGGCACTTACCCTGGGGGAGGGACCTGGGAGGAGACAGAGAGATGAATGAGGTTGTTCCATGACTGATGGACACGCGGCCAGTGCAGTAACGTTGCTTCGCTAGGAGGCGCTGTGGGATCCCAGAAGGACTAGTGGGCAAAGAGGGAGGCCGCAGCTCTTGCTCCCACTCATCTCCCTCTGGCCTGGACAAATCAGAGGCTGCCCCTCCCCAGAGCAGGCGGGCCTATTTGCTCGCCAGTCTGGCGGCAGGGGCACGGTCTTGGCTCCCCGCATTTGGCTTTCAGGCCCCTGTTTTTCCCCAGCACTGATGGGCCAGGGTTTCCAGATACCACCAGCAGGTGGCACTGTCATCCTGGCCAGGGCAGCCAGCAGACCCCTTGTGCAGCCCAGCCACCCTGTCTAAGGCCCAGGCGGCTCAAGCATGCAGGACGGAGGCTGGGCAGCTCCTCCCTGCGGCTCCTACTCTCAGGGCTCTGCATCCTCCTGCTCCAGTGGGCCAAGGGTTGGTGGGGGCAACTCTCCCTACTTCCCGGCCCTGGCCCTCCCTGCTCCCTGGGGCTGCCCGAGGTGAAGGTGACAGGTGGGGGAGGCAGGTGGAGAATCGGGCCGGTGAGCTCATGGCGAAGGCGCCCAGCCGGGTGGGGGTGGGTGCTCTGGCCTATAAAGCCCCCAAGGCCCCGTGGCCTGCAGAGGCGGGCTGGCGACGGCACCATGGAGAGCTCTGAGGCGGTGCAGATGGCCACGGCGCTCATTGAGGAGCGGCTGGCACAGGAGGAAGAGAGTGAGGTGCGGAGCAGGGTTTGGGGGTCCTGGGCAGGGTCTGAGCAGATCCAGCTCTACTGTCAAGAGAAGGGAGTGCCTGGCAGCTACACCTGCCGTGGGGAGGGGGCAGCTGGCCCCATTCCTGCTCCAGGGTGCTCTCTGACGAGGGGCTTGCTGGCAGTGGCTGAGGCCCCAGCCCCAAGAACTGAGAGGCATGGGGTGGGGGAGCTGACTGGGCTCCCTGAGACCCTGCCCACCCACCTGGGCTTTGGGAGACGGCCAGGCTGCACAGGGAGGAGCAGCTGGGGTGCTGCCTGGAAATGTGGGGAATGTGTGGCCATGAAGCCTGGACTTGGAGATCCCTCAGCTGCTGCTGGATGGTGCTTGTTTGCTGAAGAATAATAAAACTGGGCAACTGAGGGGAGACGGGACACTGGGTAGGGAAGCATGGGTAGCTCAAGGAGGCCTTTGGAACCCAGGGCTCAGGACAGTTGTATTTTCTTGAAGATAAAGAGCAGGCTGCGAGTGCCAGCTTGTCCTACTCTTCATTTTCTTTAAATGAGTGTCTGCTAAGGGCCAAGTGCTGTGAGGAATAGGAAGATCAGTGAGGCCCAGACCCTGCCTTTTTTCTTTTTACCAACCCAGAATTCATTGTAACCAACATTTGTCAGGTGCATAGTCAATACGAAGCAAGGGTTAAATAGAGGTGTTAAATTAGAAATGAAAGAGCACCGAGCAGGGGTGGTGGACCCTCAGGACTACTGGTGGATAGGATGGTATTTGAGCTGGGTGGGCATGAGAGAGTGGCAAGTGGAGGTCAGGAGCAGGGAAGATATTCCAGGCTAAGGAAATGATAGGCGCTAAAGTGTCAAATGACTGGGATGAGAAGGTTTAGTAGTAGGAGCTAAGACTGGAAAGGAAGGTGGGGGACAAGCCAGAGAGGGTCACGTAAAAAGTATTTATTCTGTGGGCAATGGGGAGCCACTAACTGTTGTTGAGCGAGGGAGAGTGGTGTGGTATCATCTTACCTAGTTTAGGAAGGCGGCTGGAGAAGGACTTGTTAGAGAGGGAAAAGACTGATCCTAAAAGGAATGGGAGGGAGGAGACAATGTAGAGGCAGGTTCCATTCAAAAAAGGAAGAGTGACTAAATGGGGGATGGTGAGGGAGGGGGAGAATCAGGGCTTGGAGGGAGGAAAAGATGAGGATGGGGGCAGGGAGGGCAGGTGGCCACTGAAGAGCTTGGACTGAGCCTGCTGAGTCCTTGCCAAGGCATCCCTGGCTCTCCAGGAATCCCACCTCTCACTCCCCCAAGGGCATGTGCATGTGGGCTGGCCGGTGGGGCAGCTGAGTCACGCCGCTGTGCCATTTCGGGAGTGCTGCCACTGGACACAGAAACCTTCAGCTAGGGACATGGAGCAGTCCTCTTCCATTCATTCATCCAGCAAATATAGCTCAGGGCAGTGAGGACACTGCGTGCCCACAGAGCCAGCCTTCCCACTGAGCACCTACTGTGTGCAGGGCACCGTGGCCCGCGTTTTATGGGTATTCCCTCATTTAATTCGGACAACAGTCTATGAAGTTACAGTGGGAGTTTTGTTTGTTTTTCATATACTAACATCCTATTTAATAAACCTTTATTGAGCACCTACTATGTGCCAGTCCACAGAGACAAACCTGAAGTAAGGGGCATAGTCTAGGTGAGACGTGGGTGGGCATTAGAGTCCTCAGTTGTTCCTGCCAGGCCCCGGCCTCACAAGGCTCTGGGAAGAGGACTCCTGTCCAGCCTGTCCCCCCGGGGGGCAGTGAGGGCCCTGGAGACCAGCCCAGGGGCTGCGGTTCTATTATGGGGAACTTACTGGGTCAGGTCATCCCTGAGAACTTAAGAGTGGGCAAGCTGCTGAGCCCACATGCTATCATGCATTCACTCATTCATTCATTCATTCATTTACTCACCAAACATTCATGAGCACTTCCTATGTGCTAGGTGGGCCATGCCATAGGCCCTGGGGCTATCAAGCTGATGAAGACAAAAGCCCCCACTCTCTAGATGCTCCATGAAAAGCCAGTCAGGGTCCTACATGCAGCAGGAACCACAGCCCCCAGTCACTCCTTGTCCCTGGAAGAAGATGTAGTGTTTTAGGTGAGTCCAGCACTGGGGAGACCTCATGCCATGTAAGCCTGACACAGAAGAGAGGAGGCAGTGGACAGGAGGACCTTCAAAACAAAGACCCAAGTCAGCCCTACAAACCACCCCTGAAGTATAACATCACAACTCAGGGAGAGATGAGAGAGGCAGCTGAGCGCTCTGTAAGGGAGGCCGCTCCTCCTCAGCTGCCATCTCGATTCAGGTCTGCCTCCAGACCTGTGCAAATGTTCCTGGGCTCACGTCAACCAAAGTTTTGCAAGGAACTCCAGAGAGGCATGTGCCAACACTGCAGAGAGTGATTTCCTTTAGAGGAGAGAAGGCTGCAAGGAAGTAGCCCTGAAAAATCAGCTAAAAGTGGAGAGGAGATTTGAAGAGAGTTTAACCAATATTGTTACAATGAGAATGGGTTAGTACCAGCAGCCCACTTTAAGCTGGAAGCTGAGGAGCTTTTGATCCCATCCCTTGGTGTCCCTTAGAGCAGCACTTTCAAGCCTGAAGATATCAGCGATCAGTAAAATATGAGAAAAATAAAATAGATGTCTGACATAGAGTTGCCAACTTTTTATGTTGAGCCATTTAAAAAACAACTATCAGCTCCTTTAACAACTATTTCATCAAAGTGAATTTTTTTTTTTTTTTGCTTTTAACAAGGGGAATTTAGTAAGTTGCTGGTTAACAGTTCAAAGAGAATTTTTAATGCCAAAAAGGTAAAAGAACATAATCTGTTTGAAAATGTAAATGTATTTAATTTCACAGAAAACTCTACTCCATTAGGAGTGAGTTTTGCAGGGGACCCCAGGCACAATCAAGGGCTCGTGTTTGAACCAGAGTCTGGGCTGAAGTGGGGAGCTATGGGAGCCTTGCTTTTGCCTGGGTCCCTCCAGGACCAGTTGGGAGTGAGACAGATGAAGGGCTCTGGAGGTTGAACGGGAGGCCTCCAGAGGCATCAGGCCCCAAGCCTGGTGGTCCCTGTGAGTTCCTCGGAGTGGGCGGGGGGAAGCTACCTGCCTCCCTCAGGAGCTGCAGGTAGGTCCTAGGGTGGTCCTCTCTTTGGTTCACCAGAAACTCCGAGGAGCTGGTCCCCAGAAGCTGCCCATGGACATGCTGGTGTTAGAGGATGAGAAGCACCAGGAGACTCAGAATCTGACTGTAGAGAAGGTTAAGGTAAGTGCAGGGAGAACCCAGCATCTGAGCTCGGGGCTGGAGATGTCTCCTGGGAGCTTGATAGAAATGCAGAATCTGGGCCCTACCCCAGACCTGCTGAGTCAGAATCCGCATGTTAACAGGACCCCTGTGAAAATTTTGGAAGCCCTGAGTGATCGGGCGGCCACCCAGCAGCACACAAGGCAGGTGTTAAGAGGCTGGGGGAGACCGGTGTGTGCGGAGAGATTTCAGGTTGTTAAGGGGAAGAGGAGACAGGTTCCAGAACCGGATGTAGAGGATGATTCCATAAGACACGCATCTGAAAAGACATAAGCCAACCCTAGCAGCACTTATCTCTGGGGGGAGAAGGGCTTCTTCTTCTTACCTGGTGTGCTCCTGCTTTATGTTTATAGTCATCGTGTATTACTTTTATGATCACACACAGAGTTATTTTCGTTTTGAGTAAAATGGAATTGCTGGGGAGAGCTGAGGATTCAGATCTGTTCTGAAGGCCTGGGTTAAGCATTGCTCTTGAGACTCTCTCGCCCAGCTCCCCGGAAATCCCTGGAGCCCCCTACCCCAGGCCCTGGCCTGAGCCATCCATGTCTCAGCTGCTTCTAGTCCTGGGAAGGAAGATGAGGCCTGGCTTCCGTCTCACTCAAGAAGGTCTCCCTGCCCTCTTCCGGCTTAGAGCAGGGGTCCCCAAGCCCCCCATGCCCGGGCGCCAGCGTGGGGACTGAAGCGCCCTCCTCCCGCAGGCCCGGGAGCGCGTGCGCAAGACCTCCCTGGACTTGCGGCGCGAGATTATCGACGTGGGTGGCATCCAGAACCTCATCGAGCTGCGGAAGAGACGGAAGCAGAAGAAGCGAGAAGCTCTGGCCGCCCCCCAGGAGCCGCCCCCGGAGCCTGAGGAGATCGTAAGGGCCCTGGGGAGGACGCCTGCATGGGCAGGGAGCACCCAGCAGGGCCTGGGGTCGCTGCAGGGCGGCCCGGCTGACTGGGCTCGTGCCCTCCAGACTGGCCCCGTGGAGAAGGAGACATTCCTGAAGGCGGCGGTGGAGGGGAAAACGAAGGTCATTGAGAAGTTTCTGGCTGATGGAGGTTCTGCTGATACCTGCGATGAGGTGATGCTCCCACTTTCCACTCCTGCACCTGCCTCCCTGTTAGAGTTGCCACTCCCCACCCCACCCGGACCCCGGTTCTGCCGGCACCTCAGTTTCCTCCTCTGTAAACTGGCCTCCAGTGGCCTGCCCCCCTCTGAGGGAGTTTTGGGGGTCGGATGGAATAGTAGCTCCTCCATAAGTGCTTATTGAGACTATAGGGCACAAGCGGAACATGACGGGATTTTTGTTTCTCCTGGTGTTATAGCACTTCTTTTGTTTTTCCTCCTTCACACTTCCTGGGGTGCTCACTTGTCCTCAGATTCTGCAGTTAAACAGACTGATGGGCAGCTGGCACCATGGTGGGCTCTGACTGCATACATGCCCTTCCCATTCTTTAGACTCCGGACACTTAATCCTCTCAGTGGGTCCAAGCACTGTGCCAGGTGCTGGGAGTACAAAAAAGAAAAAAACAAGAACTGAGAGTGGTGGGAGACTGACACAAAATCAGATAATTAGGATAAGGAAAGATAAGTGTCATGGGCTGATTCTTTCCAAAGTCCAGAGGAGAAAGTGGACTGCCTGGGGAAGGGAGGAAGTTCACTCCTTCCTTGATTCAATAACTGGTGTGCGCTGCTCATCCAGGCCCTGAGCTCCTTGCTTGGGGGAAATAGCGTTGAGCAGGGCTCAGCTTGCACTCAGGGTGCTCTCTCTCAGTCTCGGGCCTGGCGGGGCGGCTCTGGTCTAGGGGTTTCAAGACGGTATTTGAGCTGCACCTGGAAGGAGTAAGCAGGGATTCATCAAGCTCAGAAGAGAGTGAGGGAATGGCCTGTGCAAAGGCATGGCTTGATGTGCTTGGGGAAGGTGAGAGCAGAGGAGGCCTCCAAGGCTGATCTGGATAGAGCCTGAGCTAGCAGAACAGGGAAGACAGGGACCCAGCACAGGGACCAGAATAGAGCAGGGCCTTGGCCTCAGATGGGAGCTGGGTATAGGCCTGGGGGCCAGAGGCCAGGCCCTGACAGCTTACTGGGGGTGGGGCGGTGGGCAGTTCCGTCGCACAGCACTGCACCGTGCCTCCCTGGAGGGCTACATGGAAATCCTGGAGAAGCTTCTGGAGAGTGGAGCCACTGTGGATTTCCAGGACCGGGTAAGCCAAAGGTGCAGATACTGAGTGGGAGGCGGGGGGTCCAGTACCAATAGCTTCTCTCTGTGCCTGCCACTTGGGGCTCAAAAAGGCTGTCTTCAGGGCACAGGCCCCATGTCCAGTGGGTTTTGTAACTTGGGCAAGCCCAGTCTCCTCCTCAAGCATCCTCTGTAACCCTGGTGCTGACTAGGTGAATCCTGAGGTTTCTTCTGGCTTTCTGGCTTCCTTTGGTCCGTTGCCCATGCCGATGCTCCTGATCCTTCCCTCTTCCTCTTCCCTTGGATATCCTCTTGCTCTCTTGCCTGGGGTCCCTTTCCCCCAGGGCACTTTCTTCCCTGCAGCTCTGCTCTTAGGCCCCTCCTTCCTTTGTAGCTGGACTGCACAGCCATGCACTGGGCCTGCCGCGGGGGCCACCTGGAGGTGGTAAAACTCCTACAGAGCCGAGGAGCAGACGCCAACGTGAGGGATAAGGTGAGGCCCAGCGCTCACAAGTACTGGGGTGACTGTGGGTGTTGGGGGCAGAGGGAAGAAAAGTCAAGAGGGCAGGAAGGTAGTGAGCTTGTCTGGTTTGGGCAGTGGCTGAAGAGCAGGGAAGCTAAAGCAGTGTTCTGCTGGGTGTCGCAGCCCAGAGATGGGTCCCTGCCATCAAGGGGACCCATTTCGGGGAGCACCTTTGGAGGCGCACCGTCGGGGTTGGTGGTGAGAAGAGCAGAGGAGACAGTAGAAAAAGAGAACCTCCCTCCTAGGAGCTTTAGGACCATCCAAAATATGCAGGATTTATTCATCCATGTCATCTTTTTTTTTTTTTTTATAAGTAGATTTCTTTTTTTACTGGGAACATTTCTTGCCTTTTTAAAAAAAGTTTTTATTGTGAAATATATATACAAAAAAAGCAATAATTTTCAAAGTACATTTTAACAAGTAATTACAGAATAGACTTCAAGGTTTGGTGTGGATTACCATTCCACATTTTCAGTATTTTCCTTCTAGTTGCTCCAAAACACTGGAAGCCAAAAGAAATAGTGATTCAGCAGTCATACTCATTTGTTAAACACTATTTTCTCTGTTATACTCCTCCTTCTCCTTTGATCCTACTCCCATTCTATAGGGGTCTTTGGGTTATGCCCCTTCTGACTTTTTCATGTTGAAAAGGGATGTCAACAATATAGGACAGGGGGTGGAAATAGTTGATGTTCTTGGAGAGTGTGGCCCCTCTGGGTTTCAGGACTTATCTGGCCCAGGAACCTTCTGGAGGTTATAGGTTTCGGGAATGCAAACTTAGTACCTGAAACTTTTGTAGAGTCTCAAATAGAGCCCTAAGTGTTCCTTAGTGTTAACAGGAATGATGTTTGTTGGGGGTTGGCAAACCATGACAATTAGCAATATCTAACTGAAGCTTGCATAAGAGTAGCCTCCAAAATAGCCTCTTGATTCCATTTGAACTCTCTTAGCCACTGATACCTTATTTTGTTAAATTTATTTTCCCCCTTTTAGCTCGGATGGCATTGTCAATCCCACAGTGCCAGGACCAGGCTCAACCCTGGGAGTCATGACCCCCATTTTCAGGGGGACTTTCACCCCTGAATGTCATGTCCCACATAGGGAATCCATGCAATTTTTCATTTTCCTTATATCTATATGTCTGGTCATCCTTCTTTCCATCCATCTTTCCATCCATCCTTCCCTTCCACCTACCCATCCATCCTTCCATTTCTGTATTTATCCATCATCCTTCTATTCGTTCATTCCTTCATTGTAGAACCTTGGACAAGTGACTTCACCTCTAAGCCTCTTTTTCTCATCTGTAAAATGAGGGCATTTATACCTACCTACCTTGCAGAGTGTTTGTGTAGATTAGATAAGATGATGTATATAAATGAATTATTTCATTCGTTCATGTGAGCTCTAATATTTTGTAAGCTTTTGCCATGCCCATCACATAGTCATCTCTCAGTAAATGGCATCTATTATAATTATTGAAGGCAGTGCAGAGGAGTGAGTAGCTGCTCACTGCTGGGTGGGAGGGGAACCTTAGAAGGCTTCCCAGAGGAGGTGGAATTTAATGCGTAAGAGTTACACCATTGTATAGGGTGGTGGGAAGTTGTACCATCCCTGTCCCTCCAGGGCTCAGGTCTTGGCATGAGGACTTGGGAGAAGGATTAGGTGGAAGTTAGGATAACCCTTGTCCCCAGGGTCACCCCAGACTAGTCACCTTTGGCCAGCAGTTCCCTGTTACTCCCTACCCAGCTGCTGAGCACCCCCCTGCACGTGGCAGTCCGGACAGGGCAGGTGGAGATCGTGGAGCACTTTCTATCCCAGGGCCCGGACATTAATGCCAGAGACAGAGTGAGTGCCTGGTTTCTCTCCCGCCCAATGCCACCATGTGGGTGCGGGCAGCCTGAGGTCTCCCACGTGGGCGTGGTCCTTCCCTCCGGGGTCCTTGGGACTATCTGGTCCCGAGCAAGGGCTCTAGCCCATCTCCCGTCACCCTGCTCCCCACCTGCTGCTACATGGGTCGTTGCTGAGTGCCACACTGCCTCTAGGAAGGGGACAGCGCCCTGCATGATGCAGTGAGGCTCAACCGCTACAAAATCATCAAATTGCTGCTTCTGCATGGAGCTGACATGATGGCCAAGAACCTGGTAAGTTCGCCCCTCCCCTGATTCAGTAGTCAGTGTACTGCCCACCCAGACCCTGTGCTAAGCATGTATAGAGTTAAGCAAAACAGCCTGCCCTGGAAGTGCTCGCTCAGTAGCGGGTGTGCCCTGGGGCAGCCGCAGCCTAGGGGTGGGTATCTTTGGCTCTGGCCCTTCACCACAGTTGGTCCAGTCACTGTCTTCCAGAACCTCATTCCAGCCCCCACCTCCCAACTCTCTGTGTGTAAGTCTATGCCAGATGGCAAGTGCAGACAGCCTGCGGGGGCAGTAAGAGGACTTCCCTTAGGCTCCCATATAGGCCACATAGGGTCCTAATGTCCACCCAGAGACACCTAAATCTGCAAGGAACCTCAGCACTTGGTTGGTGCAGCCTTTTGCATCACACCACATTGTTCCCTGGTGGTCCCCCAGTTCCCTTAGGAGCCTAGTCCCCTTGTCCAAGCTCTTCTCTGGGGTCAGAGCAATCACAAAAGGGAGGGGAATGGGAGGACTCCTCTGGCTCAAGAAAAGCTAAGGGGTCATGTGAAAAGCAGGCAGATTTGGAGAGGGTATAGATTCGGGTTTCTTGGCCTCCGCATTCATGACATTCAGGGGTGGGGGTCAGTCGTGTGCATTGCAGGTTGCTCAGCAGCATCTCTGGCCTCTGCCCACTACATGCACAGGAGTATCCAACCCCCAGCTATGACAATCAAAAGTGTCTCCAGACATTGCCAGTCGGCCCTGGCTGAGAGCCACCAGTGCAGATGAGGGCAGCTCCAGGTAAGGGCTTCCGGACCATGAACAGGTCTCTTGGTTCCCGCAGGCAGGAAAGACCCCTACAGACCTGGTTCAGCTGTGGCAGACTGACACCCGCCATGCCCTGGAACACCCCGAGCCGGCGACACAGCAGAACGGGTTTGAGGACCCTGCCGAGAGTGGGCGGGCGACCCCCCAGCCTGTGCCAGTCCAGTGAACTCCCACCCCAGGCCAGCCGGGCACCTGGCCCCAGCCCTGCGTGCGCCGGACGGTCACCGAATGACCCCAGAGCCAGCCCAAAGTGAATTCTGAGGACCCAGCCCTTCCTCTGCTTCCCAGTAATGGGGGCAGCAGGAAGCGGTACTTCGTCCCCATCCCCCTTTTCCCCCTCCATACCTACCCCTTCCCCTTCCCCTTCCCCTTCCCCCCCAACCGCAGCACCCAGAAGCTACTGCAATAAAAAGTCATTTTTGCTATTTGTGGTATTTCCGTTTGTGTCAGAAGAATGGGGACAAGGATGGGCTGTGGGGAAGAGGAAAATGTGGATTCCTTTGGCACCTCTGAACCAGCATTGCCGCTTCCCTGTCCCCGCTGTAAGCTCTTCCTGCACCTCCCCTGGCAGCCCGTTTTTTCCAGCCCCTTCCCAATACCCGACAGCCCGGTGTGGCCCCTGCACAGATCAGCTTTGTGATGCGCTTGGCCTGTGCCCCTCCTCCTCGTGACTGCTGTCCTGTGGGGCTGTGTGTGGCCAGCGGGGACTGTCACGTGGCGACCTCGGCAGGCGGGGCCTGGCCGGGGAGAGGGGCCTCTCCTCACCCAGCCACGCCTCCTGCAGGGCAGGGCCGGCTCCGCCCATCGGCACCGCCAGCCGCGCGAGCGCCGAGCTGAAAGGCAGCGGGGCTCCGGGCTTTGGGGCTGGAATCGGAAGGAGGAGGATCCAGGCCCTGCTGAAGGCGCCTGTCGTGGGGGGTGGGGGTGGAGTGGGGGTGGGGGAGGGGGCCGTGAACCCATCTGGCCAGACGGACACTGGGCTGTGGCATTTCTCCAGCTGCTCCCCAGAGAAGGGAGGAGCCTCTGGGGCCTGCTGGACCCCTGACCCTGGGGGTGCCTAGCCCAGGCCTGCCCCACGGCCCACGAGGCAGGGGCCAGAAATACCTAACTAGACACGTTGCTCATTAACTGGGGGGTAGGTAGGAGTCCAAACACAGCCTCACCTGGGGCCAGAGACCAGCTGGGCCTCAGGCCTCCTGCGGAGATAATGGCCACCAGAGTCTGGTTCTCCCTGAGGCAAGGGCTGAGCAGGGCCTTGTCCAGGAACGTGGGGGGTTGGGCCTCAGGGGAGGGGAGGAAGGTGGACATCGCAGGCATCTACCCCCCTGTGACCACCCCCTTCACTGCCACCAATGAGGTGGACTATGGGAAACTGGAGGAGAACCTGCACAAACTGGCCACCTTCCCCTTCCGAGGTAAGCTGGGCCTATCCGCTGTGGGGACTGGGGGGGAGGTTTAACCACCCCGTTCTCCTCACCAGAGACCGTGGGGAGGGGACACAGGCTCAGTCGAGTAGCTCAGGGCTTTTCAGGTGCCCCGGTTAATTTACTATAGGAGGGGAACAGGGGACACTGGTCTGGGGTCAGGAGCTGGGTGGAAAGCTGCCTGCTGGCAACCTTGCACTGAACCTGCCTCATGTTTCCCAACTGTAAACTGCTAAAGTGATTGCTCGGCTCTCAGCATTACTCGGGTGTGAAAGTCCTGTCAACCACGTCCTCCTGCAGACCCTCACTTCCCTTAAAGCCCTTTTCACACCTGCTCTTTAGGCGAAGCTTCTCTTGGCCCTTCCTCTCCAGATCACATTTGTGACCCTCCCCACCCAACACAGCACAGGCACAAGAAATGAAGGTAGAAGAATTGGTGAGTTTGGCCTGCGCCCCCACGTGGGTCAGCTGACGACCCCCTGAGGTAGTACTCTGGATAGCCCTGCTTTACAAATGGGAATCTGAGGCTCATAATGACAGTCACTTGCCTAAGATCACTCAACTAATACATGGCTGAGCTGGGATTTGAACTCAGCTGGCATCTGCATGACCCATGCTTTGTGTGACTCCACTGTACTGACTCTCCTTACACCCTGCTGAATTGCTAGACCAGATTATGGAGAGAGCCCTGTTAATAAGCAGAGTCTGGCCAGCACCAGCTTTGGGAATGGAGTGGCTCAGACCAAAGCAGTAACAGTATAGCAGTTAGAAATGTGTACTCTAGATTCAAATCACAACTCTGCCGCTGACTTAGCTATGGGATAATCTCTCAAAACCTCAGTTTCCCCATCTGACAAATAGAGGGACTAATGCCCATATCATAAGATGGTTGGGAGAAAAAAAATGTGAGAATGCAAGTGGCAGGCTGCAGTGAATTGCAAAGAGTGATACACATTCAATAGTATTAACTCCAATGACAATAATTACTAAAGTGACAGTGTGTGCACCGTGGGCAAAGCTGCTTTCACATCTCATGGTGAGGTGTGTGACCTTCCCTAAGGGACAGTGAAGTTCCTGTGGACACCCACACTGAGCAAGGTCACACTCTCTAAACAAATTGCTGCTGGAACTCAGCTCATGGGGGCCTGAAAGTTTGAGCTGAGAACTGGTTGTCTTGAAGCAAAATGAGAAGCTGCTTTGAGCATCAGAGAGAAGACTCTGCTTCAGATTCAAGGACACCCTAGGACAAGGAATTGATGAGTGGACTTTGCATTTAGTATCTTTTTTTTTTTTTTTTAACATGGGCAGTCACCAGGAATCGAACCCGGGTCCTCTGGCCATCACAGGTAGCATTCCTGCCTGCTGAGCCACCGTGGCCCACCCTGCATTTGGTATCTGCCTTCCACCCAGAGAATCCAGAGACCCTCAGGCTCTCCTCTGAACCCTTCTTCCCTCCCACTCATTCACTGCTGGGGGTGCTCCAGGAGCACTGGCTACAGCAGATTTCTGGCAGGCCGCTAGGCACACATACTCACTTGGCTTTCTCCCTTGCAACCCATGCTGGTTCTCACTTGCTCACTCTCAGCCACATACCAGGAAGGCAGTGGACTGTAGTAGAAAGAGCCCAACATCTGGAGTTAGAAGACCTGGGTAAGAATTCTGTTTCTCATATGGATTAAAACTAAATAAATAATAGGGGGAACAAATGTTAAAATAAATTTAGTAGATTGAAATGCTAGTGATCAATGAAAGGGAGGGATAAGGGGTATGGGATGTATGAATTTTTTTCTTTTTCTTTTTATTTCTTTTTCTGAATTGATGCAAATGTTCTAAGAAATGATCATGATAATGAATATACAGTTATGTGATGATATTGTGAGTTACTGATTATATACCAAGAATGGAATGATCATATGGTAAGAATGTTCGTGTTTGTAGGTTGTTATGTTTTTAAAAAATTTTTATTTTATTTTTTATTAATTAAAAAAATTACAAGAAACACAAACATTCCCAACACGTACACTCAGCAATTCACAATATCATCACATAGTTGCATATTCATCATCATGATCATTTCCCAGAACATTAGCATCAATTCGGAAAAAGAAATAAAAAGACAACAGAAAAATATAACAAACAGAAAAAAATTTTTACAGGCCATACCCCTTAGTGATAAAAAAATTTTTTTAATTATATAAAAAAAAATCTGTTTCTGCCAGTTACAGAGACCTTGGGGAAATCGCTTGATTTCTTTAACCCAATTTCCTCATTTTAAAATGGGCACTGAGCCTTCAGGCTCCTGGCCACAGGGTTTAACATCCTCGGTCCAAGGAGCTCAAACCTGGGTCATGGCACAGAGAACATAAAGCCAAAGGGTCCTGTCACTGCTCCCAGAACACAGCCAGAATGTCCAGGAAGGGACACTGAACAACTGTAGCTCTGAAATATGTGTTTCTCTTGTCTAGATCCTGGCCCCGGGGTAGGCTTGGCAGTCCAACACTTAGGGTCAGAGGAGAGAACCGCCGCACACCGCGTTGTAGGGCCCTCCTGCAACGAGCTAAAGGTCCTCAAAGGAGGAGCCGTACAGCTGCCCTTGATGAATTAGTGAACAGGTAAAGGACTCCTCTGGAGGACATTGCCTGAGACTGTGCGGCTCTTTGTTTTTTCAGCATTGTTAATTTGTACAGATTATTTGAATGCAGAATATTCTTTCCATATAAAAGGTACAAGTTGTTGCAGGAGGGCCATGTAGCCCTGAACTCATGCCCACTAACAACCTCAAAGGTGGACTTTGAATCGCTTACAGTGAGGTGAGTGGACGAGTGTAGAGCTACTCCAGCGGGACGAGGGAGGTGAGGTCCCCCCAAAACTTTAAGCATGGGACATGTTATCTCAGCATGTAGACTACACTCTGGCATTTTGTTTACATAGTTATCTTTGTATAAACTAAGATTATTACTTTGTTAAATAAAATATTTTGTTTACAACATCACACTTTTTGCAACCCTGTTTCAGCATTTCTTCATTTTTAACATGCTAAATGTCTCTGTAGGAATAAAAGTAGCCCAGGCCTGTTTTTACCCCAAGGAGCCCTGACTATAACTCTGAATCATGAGCCAAACTTTCATTTTTCTGCACCTACAGAAAGTCTGGCCACAACGTGAGGAATGCCATTTACCTGGGGGCAAATTCTGGGTTTACAGGTGCCTCACTAAGGCGGGAAGGGGCAGCCCCCATCCTGGAATGGCCCCCAGGGATCTGGGACCTGGTGAAATCTCCTGTCTTATCTGCTCTGCCTTCTCAGTACCACTTTTTCTCCCCAAAGTTGTGGCTTCGTGTTATTCCAGAATAAGCTCTGTCCTGGGCCCCTTTTCCTTCTAGACCCTGCCCTCTAAAGCGGTTGTGTGCTATAAGTCAGGAAGGGATGCGGTGAGTCCTGGCAGCAGAGTTGGTTCCCGGATGGAGAGTGTCACTGTCCTCAGGCAGCCCGGAATAGATGCCAGCCCAGCCACGGCCGGTCTTCTGCCATGGCCAACCGGATCCAACTGTCTCAGCGCCCTGGGGGCCACAGGATGGGGGTGGGGGGATAAACCAAAGACTAGAAGAAGAATCGCAGAATGGGTCACAAGCAGAAGGCAAAAGGGGCTCAGATTTGGGGCTCTCAGTTTGCCAAGCTGCTATGACAAATAACACACAATGGGTTAGCTTAAACAACAGGAATTTATTGACTCACAGTTTTGAGGTAGAAGTAGTCCAAAATCAAGATATTGACAAGGCTTGCTTTCTTCTTGAAGATTGCATTGTTGTGGTGCTGGTTGTATTGCTGCCCGCCATCAAATGGTGATGCCCTCTCCTTTCTGGCTTTTGTGACTTCCAGGTTCTCTTAATAAGATTCACCTTCATGCAGTTGGACCACATCTTAATTAAAAATAGCATCTTCAATTTCCTGATTTTGATAACTAAACTGTGATGATTATGGAAGACGTCAACAATTGAGTTCCATGTGCTTTATTAAAATATAAAATTGAAAAAAAAATAACATCTTCAAGAGATCCCATTTATAATTGGTTCATACCCACAGGAATGCAGATTAAGGTTAATCTGTCTAATATGGGGTTCATAATCCAATCTACCACAGTGCCCTTCCACTGACATTGGGGACCACTGTCAGGGTGGGAGATGGGATCCAAGCTTTAGGCAGTACTGCCAGGCTGCACATGAGGGATGCTTTGGCCTCTCCCCACCCCCACTGCCTTCCTCACAATGGAGTTCATTGCTGAGGTGGGAGGGGCCTCTAGGGAGGGGGCAGCAGGGGGTCTGCTTGCCAGACACCCTTGGGGAGCCTGCCCTTACAAGCATGCACCATACCATCCTGGCTCCCCCACTCCCAGTGTGCTCTTAACTTTGCCTACCTGGCGTGGGGTCCTGGAGACTTTCTTGGAGCTCGTCCAACAGCCATCATGCAAGGTGGTGCTGGCGGCTGCCCTCTTGCTGGGAGGCGGAAGCCTCATGCTGTGGGTTCGGAGGAAGAGAAGGAAGTCAGTTACTGAGTGTGTAGACAGGTTTTACCCAACAGAATCCTGCAACCCACAGAATGAGGACTGGATCAAATCTCACTTTAGCCGCCTTTCTGATGAAAAGCTGGAGGCCGACAACAACGCCGCTGTCTGTCCCCTGGTTGACTGTGGGAATGGAGAAGCAAGCACCACAATTCACGTGGAGACCTTCACCACAAGGCACGGAGAAGGAGGCACAGCTCTTCACCGGGAGTCCTTCACCAGCAGGCAGAGGACGTCTGGGTCCTCGGTGATCAAAGAGACCCACAAGGAGTCAGGGAAATCCTCCTCCGCAGATGAGGCCACCTGGGCTGCGGTGGCTGCCTGCACTAAGGAGATCGACAGCAAAGGGCAGAAGCTGGCTAACTCCATGCTGCAGCGCGCCGCGGCGTACCAGCACACGGGCCATGTGGAGACCAAAGACATCAACCAGGAGGAGCTGAAGGCTCTTGAGGAGGTGGAGATGAAAGTGCAAGGGAGTTTCCTTGTCCAGCAGGAAAACACCACAGCTGGTTCCAAAAACACCCACACGTTCCCTGGTCATGGTCATCAGAAACACCAGGGCCATCCAGGCCGCCAGGGCCATCCAGGCCACCAGGGCCACCAAGGTCATCCTGGTCACTTGACCCACCAGAGCCACCAGAGCCATAGTCTGCCCAACGGCAGCCACCAGATCTGTGACTCTTTTGAAGCCACCTAACCACGGATGGAGAAACCCCTTCCCCCAGCAGGGCTGGCACACACTCTCAGGCCCGTTTTCTCTCCTGTAGGGCAACCTGTGTGGCCCAGGGTGAGATGCTGCTGGGATCCTCTCTTCCTCAGGTCCCCACAGGAGCACGGGCCCCTTCAATTCCACACGGGGGCTCTGCCACAGAGGACGGTGGTGGACGGAGAGCTGGGAGGAAGTGAAGCAGCTGAGACAGACTCTGAGGCTCCTGAAGACCCACGGAGAGGAGACAGACAAGGCAGATCCCAGGAGCAGTGAAAGCCCCACACTGAGGCCAAATGCCTGGAGCTGAGCCAATAAAAAGCCCTGTGTACCCTTACCCTGAGTCGGGGGCTCTGTAACCAACACAAGGTCTGGGCAGGAACAGGGAAAGAAGGGGTTTCTCCATCCTTCTCCAGCAGTCCTTGACATGGGGGCCTTGGTCTGGGGGTTGGGTCTAGATTCTGGGAATAGAATATCTCCAGGGGGTTCAGCACCCACCCACTTGCCATTGCCAAGGAAGGGGAAAGCAGCCAGTTGTTTCCTGGGTGGAAACAGACTTCTGGAAGGGAGTGAGCTGGCAAGGTGGGCCCCTCTACTCTTGGTGTTATCCTCACCCTATTTCTCCTCAAGTCTCATTGCATCCCATGCTGTAGTTCCTTCTCTGCCCCACCTTCTTCCCACTGGGGTCCCACTGCCAACTGGGACCCCTGCTGGTATCTCCCCAACACCTGCCCTCACGGCTTTGTGTCAGTGTAATCTCTCTTCTCCTTTCTTTGATAGTAGTATTTCCATGGCTGTGGCTGCTGCTACCAGTATCACAGCACTGTTTCCAGCACCCAGTTTTCAAGTTTTTTGTGAATGCCATGCTCTGTGTTAAGTGCTAAATCATGGCCCTATGATGAAAGTATTATTTTTCTACATTTTGTAGAGTTGGAGTCTGAGGTTCAGAGTGCTGATTCACCCTAGGTGATATAGCTAGAAAGTGAAGTTGCTGGGATTAGATCCCAGTTGTGCCTGACTGCAGAGCCCGTCCCTAACCGCTTCTCTGTCCTGCCTCGCAGTCTGCTTCCTGCCATCCCCAGGTGGTCGGTCTCGCTCATCCTTGTCCCTGACTTCTTCCCAGATGTTCTAAAATGGTCTCTGTCCTCATGCAAGCCTGGAACTCTCCCTGGGACACAGGATGCCATTTCTGGGGCAAGAGGTGACCCAGAACATTAAGGCAGCTAAAGTGAGGTCACTGCCTCTCTCGTGAAATTTGAGAGAAGTCAGCTACAAGACGCTGTCGAATCCCAAGTGATCACTTTACACAGAAATTTCTTACCGTTTGGGTCTGTTACGGATTTACCAGTGGTTCCTAATCTATGGGCCTCAAATCCCAGCAGGAAGGGGTTGGGGTGGGGGGCAGAGAGAGGAGGCATCCAGAATGGCTGCAAAGAATGGATAAATCCATTTTTGCCCTAAGTTGATTTTATGGAACATGGTTTGGAGTTTTAGAATTTTGTGACATTGCTAATAGGTGACTTTATATATATTCTGATATGTATATGGTTTTCCGTAGCAGAATATTTCATAATAGAAATTTTAATTGGGAAAAAAGTAGCATCACTCATACTGGAAAATGTTGGCGACTGCAACATTTAGACAGAAGGCAAGAGAGTGGTGAGGGTTAGCTTCTGAAAGTGACTTAAAAGGTATGCTCATGTTCAGAAGACCTTAAATCCCTTACTAAACCTTATTACATGAAGTTTCAGATTAGCTAATTGCCAGGTTGGAGTTTTTTGACTTAAACCTTTTTTTAAACTGGTAAAATTCAAATGAAGTCTCTAGCTAATGGTACTTGTGCCAATGTTAATTTTCTGGTTCTGGATAACAGTACTGTAGTCATACAATATATTTTCACTGGGGAAGACTGGGGAAGAGATGTATGGAACTATTGTTTTTTTTTTTGCAACTTTTTTCTAAGTCTGAAGGTCATTGAAAATTGAAAGTTTTTAGGCATTTATTTATGAGTGAATGTCAAAGTTTTAATGCAGTGACACTGCAAGGAAAATGGTCTCTAGTCAGCCAGCTCAAGGAAATACTCTTGGTAAGGAGACTGGTTAGATGATTTTTGTTAGATTAGGTGCAGAGTAGTTAACAGCCACTAGATTCTTGGTTGAGAGTCAGCCAAGGGAGTGGCTGATTTCCCAGAATAAAGTTTAATCCTATTAAAGTTTACCAGGGAATCGCTCAAGAATTTTTATCAGGAATGCTCATTTCTTCCCAGAGAGAGATTATGAATTATACCATGCAAAAAGATTCTGCCCCAGACCAGGTTTGGTACAATTTTTCTTTTACAAAACAAATTGTCAGCACACACTTAGGCACCATGCTTGGTGTCATGGGGGAGGCCAAAAGGAGGAGGGCATGTCCCTGACCTTGGTGACTTTAGGCAAAATAGGACCAGCAATGTGCAAGGAGACCAGAATGCTGTGGAATGCAAGGAGGAGGGAAACTTGGGAAAGGCTTTGTGGTCTGGTGTTCCAGGCAACAGCACGAGCAAAGGTATAGAGGCAGGGAAGTGGCGGGTTAATTGAGTAGGGACAACAAGAGACAGCCAAGGGATGGGAGAAAAGGCCAGAAAAGTGACTCTGAAGCTTATAGCCAGGGAGGAGTTTGGAGACCATTCAGACCAATTCTCTTATTTTACAGCAGAGGCCAGTTTGAAAACTTGTGCCCGATTCCATGGGTAGGGGCATTGAAGGGTTCTGAAGATCTCCGTGCATTTGAGTAGGCAACAGGGAAGGACAAGGAACAGGGAATGGAAGTTCAGATGACAGGTAACCAGTGGAGGGATTCCAGGAAGACTTCCCAGAGAAGGTAGCAATGATGATGGACCAAGAGGGTTTATGGTGATCGGGGATACTCTCATGTAAGAGAGAGACTGTGATTCCTTTTGGCCACAGTAAGCCACCATGCTGCTTGTGCATCCCCGACCCCAAATACCCACTCCTCTTCCCAGACCACTCTTGACTCCCCAGAGCATCCAGAATAGCTGGTCAGAGGAGAGCAGCTTCTGAAATGAGAATGAGACACTCTTGTCTAACAGCTGGAGGGGGCCTGAGAGGTCTTTGAAAGCAGCCTCCCTTCCGACACCAGCCATCGTCCTCCTCAAAGTGAAAGCTTCCACCCTCCTGATTTAAAGCTATGAGCCTCCTGATTTAAAGCTTCCACCCTCCTGATTTAAAGCTACCAAGCTTGTGATTTAAAGCTACCAACCTCCCGATTTAAGGCTTCCACCCTTTATCCTGACTCCATAATAATTACAGCTCACACTGAGGGCCAGGTTCTATTCTAAGCACTTTATATATAGTGTCTCATGTAAACCTCACACCTGCTCTGTGAGGAAGGTATTAATCCTCAGTTCTCATTTGAGAAAGCAGAGGTTTGGTTAAGCCATTTGCCCAAGTTCTCATAGCTGGTGAGGGCCGTACCGAGACTTCAATCCCAGCTTAGACCTTAGAGCTCGTGCCCTTGCTCATTCTACCGCACTGTTTCCCAGTTTCTCCACCACTCTCCTTCCTCTCTCCCTTGCCCACTAGGACCCTGATCTCTTCCTCTTCTCTACACCCCCTTTCTACACTATGGAAGGCGCATCAGGCCTGAAACTGGACATCTAGCTGGGGGGGAAGAAGGGGGCTCTTTGCAGCATCAGTTCACAGATTTCAAAGCATTTTCATGTACATTTCCTTATTTGGGCCTTTAAAACAGCCCTGTTAAGGGAGGCATGGAAATTATTTCATTGCCATTCCACAGAAGAAGGAAAAAAATCTCAGAGATGTGATGCGACTTGCAGAATAGATGTACACACCATGCTTCCCTCTTGTCCAGTCTGGCTCTCCTTCCTTCTTAGGAGTCTGGTGTGGGTCAGATGCTCCTTTAATGGGACAAGCCAGAGACCCAGGCACTAGGAAGGAACCTGAGCCCAGGGCCTGCATCTGCCTCCCAGAGTGCAAGACCCAGCTTCTCTGTTGTTTAGGCCGCTGCCCCAAACCTGTCCACCACGGGACCAGGGGCCTCTGGAATGGGCTGCTAGGATGAAGATTGTCTTGACAGTGAGTGACCATGGCTGAAGAAGTGACAAAAAAAAATAGCAAGAACCAGTCCCAGCACCCTTTGAAGAGGGGTAGGAGCTGGAGGGGAGGAAGATGACACTGGCTTTTGAGTAGAGCTTGCTCTCTAAATCCCCGTTCAGAGGGTATGGGTCTGAGTGTGGCTGGGCTGGAGCGCTCTACGAACAGGTGGAGTCCACTGGGAAAGCACTGGGGTAGCAAGACATAGAGGTTCCTACCTTTAGCTCCTAACCTGATAGCAAGGAATTGATCCTCGGGAGGCAATCCAGAAACCAAACTCAATTTGCCTCAAGATGTTTCCTGCAATATTACCAAAGCAAAAAAAAAAAAAAAGAAGTAAAAAGCTAAGTATCCAGTGAGGGATTTCAGGTGAGCCATTCAGTGGAATGTAATGGTCTGGTTAATAGCATTGTGGTAAAAAGTTGAGTCTACAACACATTGTGTCCCCTTATGGATGACTCATGGGAACAATTTCTCTTGGTCACGGTGCCAAGAAACTCTGTGCTTCCCCAGGGCAGCTGCCTTGTTTTCATTTTTTGGATTCTACATGTCTGTTAGCTGACCATGTTTCCTTTTTAGCTTTGACTGTCGGCAAGCTCCAAATCAAATTTATGGCCCAGCCCTTACAGCTATATGGCAGGGATTTTGTAGACCATTATTGCTCCTGGTTTATTTTCTTTCCTTTCACCTAAATATACTTCTATTTAGTGACAATCTGGATGTACTGTATGCTGTATTTGTAAATTGTTTGGGAATGGAATAAGATGGGGAGGAGAAAAAGAGGAAAGACAAAGTTAAATGAAATAAAAAGTGGAAAGGAAAATGATTCTACTTACATTCCCTTGATAGTCAGCCAAACAGTATGAATTTTCTGCATTCTCACGGTTATAAAGGGTTGATGCTATAGCTGGTACAGGTTAGAAACCTCTCAAATGATTGGCAAAAAAGGAAAATGCCAAGTAAAACAATGAGCGATCACTTTTCACCCGGCAAATTGTCAAAATCAGTTCTGACAACATAATTTTGTCACGGACAAACATAAGCAGACTCTTCTGTGCTGCTAGTAGGGATAAACTGTTTAGTAGGGAAGTTTGGCATCTGTGAAGATGCACATACATATGACCCAGCGGTTTCATTCTTAAGTACTTAACTCTAGAGAAATTCTTGCACATGTGCTCAGGAGACTATACAGAAAATGTTTGTTTCAACTTTGTAATAGCAAAAAGAAGGAAACATTCTAAATGTCCTCAACAGGAGAGTGAAAAATAAATTGCAACTTAACCATACAGTGGAATACTATGCAGCAGTTAAAATGAATGGAACAGAGCTAGGTGCATTGCTGTGGGCAAAGCTCAGAGCATGATGATGCGTGAAGACAGCATTGCGGAAGGTTGTATAAATTTGATCCCATGTAAAGTTTAAAATAGTGAAGATCGTATTACATTTTGTTTATGGATCCAAACATGTGTCTTAAATGTGTAAAGACATGGATGGGAACCATAAACGCCAGCTACAAGTCAGAGAGACCAGGAAGAGGAAGGAGGTACTCAGGGGAGAGTTGCTATGGGTACTGGGTACTTAGATACGGATTATATTATTATTTATTCCTTTTAGTGTGTCTAAAGCATTTCATTAAAATTTAAAAAACGCTTTAAAAACTCTCATTGCAACTGGGTGAAAAACAGTTTCTCTCTGGACCAGGACAGAGATGCGGGAAATGGGGAAAAACCAAGGGTGTTCGGGAGGCAGGAAGCTGGGGGAGCGGAGCACCAAGGTCCCGGCTGCTCCTAAGAGGATGGGGGTGGGTATCCGCTGGGCTGTGACGGGGCTTGTGTTGCAGGCTTCGTGGTCCAGGGCTCCAACGGCGAGTTTCCCTTCCTGACCAGCAGCGAGCGCCTGGAGGTGGTGAGCCAAGTGCGCCAGACCATGGCCAAGGACAAGCTCCTGCTAGCCGGCTCTGGCTGCGAGTGTGAGGCCTCTGTGCCCGGGCCCCGGGGCACGGCGGCTGGGGGTGGGCCACAGGACAGGCTCCTTGGCCCTGGGCGTGGGGGTCAGCCTGCTTGTTCTGAGAAACGCTGAGGGACCCCCTGCTTGGCCCCGGGTCCTAGCCCAGGCCCTCTTCCTCTGCTCTTGCCCTCCATGGCCTATTGGAAAGCCGGTGTCTTTCCTCCTGCAGCCACTCAAGCCACGGTGGAGATGACGGTGAGCATGGCCCAGGTGGGGGCTGATGTCGCCATGGTGGTGACCCCTTGCTACTACCGTGGGCGGATGGGCAGTGCTGCCCTCATTCACCACTACACCAAGGTGGGTGTGAGGCCGGGAATGGGGGAGGCTGGGGGGAGTCAGTTGGAAGGGAGGTCTTGGTGGGAGGGGGAGCCTGCTTTACATGAATGGCAGTTGTAAGGTAGGGGTTGAGCACCCCCGTGGACCAGCTGTGTGACGTTGGGCAACTTAACTAACTACTCTGTGCCACTGTTTCTACCCCTCTTCCTCATAGGGTTTCTGTGAGGATTAAATAAGATGATGCACATAAAGGGCTTAGAATTGGGCCTGGCACATAGAAAGCACTCAACAAATCTTACCCAGTATTCTTGCTTACAATCAGGGTACATAGTGCTGGTGGCTTGTAGTTGAGCAGTGGGTCTGTCCAGGCAGCCCTGCAGTGACCCAAGTCAGGACCATGTTGGGGTAACTCTAGGCAGCCACCCCTCCCCCTTTCTGTGCCCCCCAGGTTGCTGACCTCTCCCCAATCCCTGTGGTGCTGTACAGTGTCCCAGCCAACACGGGGCTGGACCTGCCTGTGGAGGTGGTGGTCACACTTTCCCAGCACCCTAATATCGTGGGCATCAAGGACAGCGGCGGTGACGTGAGTGGCACCAGCCTCCGGGTCGGGGCACCCCCTCTTTCTCTGGGCCCCAGCATTTTTGCTACCAACATCAGGACCACTCTGGAAGCTGTTTGGCTCCTGGCTCCTGTTTGTGTTCTCTCCGTCTGTGTGCACTCTGGGGCCTTCACTGAACTTTTGGGCCTCTGTCTGGGAACCAGGCTCTCATACTACTACTGGTCCTTCCTTGCTCCAGGCTGGCGGCGGAGGCTCTGGGCTCGGCCCTCACACGGGGTTTCTGTTGTAGGTGACCAGGATCGGGCTGATTGTTCACAAAACCAGGAGGCAGGATTTCCAAGTGTTGGCAGGATCGGCTGGCTTCCTGCTGGCCAGCTATGCCTTGGGTAGGCCGTCCACTACTCTTAAACTGTGATGGGTGACCAAGATCCATCCAGGCAGCTGCAGTCTGCTGGGAACAACCGGACAGGCTGGAGCTGGGTCTGCAGTGGGAGGTCTCCTGGACTGCCTGTTCTGAAACTGCAGAAATCTGGCCACACTGCTTGCCTTTTTGAATACTGGGTGCTTGCAAGTGGCTTTCTTGGGCGTGGTGTGGAGGGTGGCTGGTGCATTATCCCTGGCCTACAGTAGGGATGCCTGCAGTTTCCTCTAAATCCATGCTCCCTGCTTAGGGCACAGATGCTCTAACCTCACCCTATGTGAGGCCTTGGGCCCCGCCTGTCTAGTCCAGGAGCCCCCTTTCCTCTTCCCCTGATCCCAGGCCAGAATGAATAGTCAGACTCGTGGGACTGGGCCAGGGGTCTTCAGATGCCTGATCCAATTCTCTTCCAGGCCAGAGTCCTAGAGGTGTCAACATCAGACCAACTGCTCTTGTCCTAGGGTTCAGGCTGGATTTGCACCCGGTAGTGGAGGGAAAGGAACATCTACTCCCTTCAGCTGAAGCTCCAGGGAGTAAAGTTTTGTGTTGCTTTTCCAGTGCTGCAGGGAACTACACTGACTCCTGGTTTCTCAGGCCTCTGCAGACTTTGGCTTGTTGTATAGGACCTTGCACATTTCCCCTCTGCCATGTGGCAGTCTCTGAAGTATAGGGGAATAAGAGGGAACACATTTCTGCCCCATTACTGTGACGGAGGGGAAAGAACATAAGCACTGAGGCTAGCAAATCTGTGGGGAAGCCCAGCACTGTCATTATTCACTGAGCAATGCTCAGCAAGCTCAACCTCTCTGGGCCCTGAAGATTACAGAACCTCTGGCCCAGGGTCTGCTACAGTGCCAGCACATAGTAAGACTTCAATAAATGGGAGCTAAATTACTTCAGCTCTTTCTCTCTCCAGCCTCAAGGCCGCCATGCCTTGTGTCGCTTGTAACTAGCCTTAATGACACTCACAGGCTGGCAGAGGTGGCAGGGCCTTCTGAGGTCACTGCCAACCCATTTTCATTGCCTAGATGAGAAAAAAGAGGACCAGAGGGGGGACTATGACTTGTCCAAGTTCATGAAGCCAATGGGAGAAAATCCTTGGTCTCCTGACTGTGTCCATAGTTCTCTCTACCACCCCACCTCCACCTTCACCACTGTTCCAGTCTGAAGTCACTGGGGGGTATAAGATTTCAGAAGAGCAAAGACTTTCCATCCATTCCATCCCCTTTCAGGACTGATGAGTCAGGGGGCTATTGGAGGAACGTTGGAGGCACCAACTGGCGAGTGGGACTCTACTCTGGGGGTGGGTATACCGGGAAGGAATGGTACCTGAGTTAGCCTCTGGCTCTGCTCCCTGCCCCTCACAGAATAGCTCAGAGCTGCAGTCAGCATGCAGCATTCTGTTTCAGATATGTAAGCAGCTTTTCTCTCTGGAAATCTGGACTCTGTGGACTCACAGAGCTTGCCTTTGACGTGGCCAGCCAGGGCCAGAGAAATCCAAATCCCATCTCCCCAGAATAAAGAGGCGCTGAGGGGCTGGGGGTGGGGTCCCCGGGGAGGAGAGGCGCTTGCTGATGTTCTGCATCTCCCTCTGGGGCAGGAGCTGTGGGGGGCGTTTGTGCCCTGGCCAATGTCTTGGGGGCTCAGGTGTGCCAGCTGGAACGACTCTGCCTCACGGGGCAATGGGAAGATGCCCAGAAGCTGCAGCACCGACTCATCGAGCCAAACTCTGCGGTGAGCTCCCAGCCAGTGGCAGCAGGGGAGGGGTCCCTGCGTCCTCATGGAGCCGGAGCCAGGGCTGGCACAGGGCTCCCCACTCCATCCCTTCTCTTTCTGAAAGTCCTTTCAGAAAACATCACCCCGTGGGAACTCCCTGTGCCGCCCCAGAAAATCCTAACTTCAGACAATGTTGGGTCCTATTGGTTCTCCAACTTAAGTGAGTGTCAGAATTCATATGGAGAGCTAGTTAAAATTCGAATCCTTTAGGCCTGGAGTGGGACCTAGCAATATGCATTGAAACAAGCATATTGGGTGATTGTGACATAAGAAATCTTAGAATCATGCTTAGAGATGCCCTGCCTAGAGAGAGCGAAATATGGAGCTTTAAATCAGCTTTAGAGGAGGCCAGATCCTGAAAACAGACTAGGGAGTAGCAGAGAAAGAGTCGGAAGGCTGGAAGTGTACAGAGCCCAGATTTCCCAGGAGAGTTCTGTCTTCAAAGAGTCTGTCCTGCTGTCAGACCGCCGTGTCACTCCTTTAGTCCGGAGCCCCTACTCTGCCTGCCTTCTAGCTTTTAGGGTCTTCTTATGTTTGTTTTTATGTATTGTCCAGAGTAGTCCTACTCTTTAGGAGGAATAGGGAAAAGTATGTCTAGTCCATCTTCCTGGGAGTGGAAGATCTAAGCAGTTTTTTAAAGTGATTATTTTTCCCCAGAACATTAAAGTAGTTGAAAAAATATTGAAAAATTTGGAAGTAGGTATGTCAAAATTCACAGCGTTACTTTAAGTTTCAATATTTTATTTATTCCAAAACATAATTTGTTATAATTTTACTTTCCTGGCTTTAATGGAAACAAAGACATCAAACATGTTTTTTCAATGTTGAGTTCTAGAAAAATGAAATAAAACATGCTTATGGGAGTACACATTTTTACTTTTGCCTCAGGCTCTCATGTGACATGGCAATGGCATCGTCAGATTTTTAATTTTTGACATTTTGTTCATCCTGAGCTTTTTTGCATTGATTTTTATTTTTTAATAATATTTATATTATGAGTTTCTTGACACTCCCTTAAATTTTGTGCTGCGTCAAGTGGCTTAGTAGCCTTGACATCCTCCCGGCTCTAGTGTCAGGCACTGTGCTAGGTACTCTGAGACAATATTTTGTTTGAGTGCAGTAGTGAGTGGACTCTAGATCCCCTCATAAGTAGTTTCCTTACTTTAAAGGGACAGATTTACTTAGATTCAGGAAAAGGACTGCTGAGGAGGCATGCATGAGTCTCTCTGGATGCAAAGGTTCTCCTCTATAGAATACTCCATCGATAGGATGTAGGGACTGCAGAAATAAAGGCCTTCTGGCTGTCCTGTATGCTAAATTCCACATTCCACTGGGGTGGGGCCTCTGCTCTCCCACTTCCACCCACCCGGGAAAGAGAAGCACCCAGAACCCGCCTCTCCTTAAGACAGGAAGAGGAGGGACTCTTGGGGACTGGCCCTACATTGTGGTATTTTTCTCATCTGATGCCTGTGACATCTCTCTGGGGTGGGTGTTGTTATCTCATTTTACAGATGAAGCAGCTGGGGCTGTCCCTTGGGAAAAGAGAAATCCTGGCTGTATCCTAGCTCCCTGAATGTCCTTCTGCCTTACCCTTCATTCTGTGCCTCTCCTGTGCCAGCCCTGGGCACGCACTCAGGAATGCCTGGAAAACCTCTCTGCTGCCTGGGCTTTGTATGTTTAGCCATCCCAGGAACAGCGTAATGTCACCATATTGCCCTGCCCTGGTCAAAATTCCTTCCTCTGCCTTCCCACCCAGTCAGCCTCCTGCCCCTGGCCTTATCTAGAACTTTCACCGGTCTTTACCACCAAAACATTTGACCATTTTCAGGGTCAGAGAAGGGGGCAAATTCGGGATCTTCAAAACTTTTCTGTAGGTACCTCTTGCTTCCATTTCTCCTCTAGGTCTTTCCCACCTAACTCAGGTTTGGAGGGGAAAGGGCAGATTGATTATTACTTTTTTCCCTTTACAAAGCCCATACTTCTAAGGTTTTATCTTCCCTCAAAACAAAACTTTAAAAGGTAATAAATGCAATGATTAGTTTAAAAGTTTTTAGGTAGTCAAAGAGCCAACCAACACTTCCAATCAACATGAAATCACCAGTTGCTTCACCAAAAGTAAAGAGATCTGAGGCTCCATTTTTTTCTATAAAAGTTCATGCATAATTTTAAATGATGACAATAGCTTTATATCCCCTTCTACAATGGAAAAGACTTCAGAGACCTTGTAGTCCTGCCCCCTCATTTTGGGACAAGGGAATTGCTCAGCAATAAGTTAGTGGGGTAAGGCTACAAAACATAACGTCTCCTGGAAACAGTTCATTGTTTTCCCTGTGAGAAGCATTTAGAGTAGGGACAGGAAGGGTGGGGCTGGGGTGTGGGTGCGGATCCTGCTCCAGTGGGAGGGGAGGTCAGGCTTGAGTCCGAGGCTCTCACAGACCTTCCTTCCTTTCTTCCCAGGCCTGGTGTGCTCTGGGCCAGGCTCCAAAGAACCAGGCTATAGACGGTAGTGCTCTAGTGTCCAGAGCCACAGCCTCGCTGCCTTCTCCCTGACTCCCATCCCAGCTTGAAGACTGAATACCACTCTCCTTCCCAATGCATTCCATTTCTCTCCTAAAACCAAACAAGGCGCCTTCCTTCCTTCTGTTCTCTGCAAATGACTGCTTTCTTGTCCCTAAGTCTGGATTCCTGATCTACCTTGGGTGTCATAGATTTGATAGAGTCACTTTACAGGGGGAGGAGGATGGGTATTCCTACTTTCTGATGGGCCCCAGATATGTGTGTGCAGGAGATTCCCCAGTCTCTTCTAACAGGCCCTGCTTCGCAGGTGACCCGGCGATTTGGGATCCCAGGGCTGAAGAAGACCATGGACTGGTTTGGCTACTACGGAGGCCCCTGCCGGCCTCCCTTGCAGAAGCTGAGCCCTGCTGAAGAGGAGGCACTGCGCATGGATTTCACCAGCAATGGCTGGCTCTGAGAACCAGGAGGGTCGAGCCCAGCTCGAGCCCATCTCAGCCACCTGCCTTGCACCTGCAGCCTGAAGAGCAGCATGGGGGACTTGGGGGCTAGAGGCTCCTCTTCCCACTCCAGCCCTCTGCGTAGCCTCTCATCAGGCTACTGCTGCTCGCATCTCCTGATCTCACAGGTCGTGACCTCTCACATTTGTATCCTAAACTTCTTGCCTCTAGAGATCCTCTGAGGAGAAACAATTTCTTACTGTGGATGCTTTCCTAACCCCAAGATCCATGAACCAAGAGCCAGAGGGGAAGGGTAGGGTGGCAATTGGATATAGGAAGGAAGTTCGTGCTACTGATGGGAAGACTACTTATAGACTTGGGGGTACAAGTTGAGTTTAGCACATGCAGCTGGAAACTAGAGTTATGCCTCAGAACTTAAATTCTGACTTTGGCCAGGGGCAGGGATAGGTTAGGAAACCTGATCAGGGAAGTACCACAGGTCTTTAAAAGGCGCCCACACTACATTCCGGTCACAATGTCCTTTCCTAAATCTATTTTCATTCATCTCATGTCCTTGTCTTTAGCCTTGGATCCCAGCCATCTAAAAGCTAGGAGGGCACTGAGACAGCCCAGTTGCTCTCCAGAGTCGCTAAATAATGACACCTGGTGGATAAATGTTACATTCTGGAAGACTAATGTAGATAGTCCATGTCTGAAACACTCGGGAGGGTACTTGACCTAAGACAGGACCATCCTCTTGCCTATAGGCATTCTGCTTTTATTGTTAAAAATAATTACTTTGTTACTGCAATAAAATTTAATAAGTAAAATCAGTGTGGCTATGTACAGATCCTGCCCTTCCAGGTTTCCTGCCCAGATGTCAAGAAACTTCCTAGAAGCCATTCAGCTCTTGTAGTCTGTTTTTTTTCCCAGCTCTGAGAGAGCCCAAACAATACAGAGGAAACAGGTTTTCAATGAGTGGCACCCTAGGGAAAGGAAGTTATTGAAGTTTTGAAAGGAAGAGGTAATAAGCAAAAAGCTTCAACTGAAATATTTAGAAACACATAGCACCTTAAGCAAAATAACAATTTTCTTTAAAATGTTTAACTCTTTTCAGTGGTAATATCTGACTAGTGGCAGAAAAACTGAGACGAATTTGAAAAAAATTACCCTGGTTAAAACAAGTTTAAGGGGATGTAAATAGATCCTTGCTTAGGACAAAGGTTAGGGGAGAGAAGAATATGAGGTATCAATCTTCAGATGAAGATGGAAATCTGGATAGCACCAACGCTCAGGGCTTAGCACCTGGGCTCTTCTCCCAGGCAGCTTCTGGAGGCTCTGGGCTCAGAGGAGAATCATGTTTAGCAACAAGTTAAGAGTTAGGGAGGCAGGCTATAAAAGTGATTAAGAGCTCAGTTTCTGGGCTTACACAGGCCTCCATTTAAGTTCTTGGAGCTTCCCCTTAGGACCTTGGGGAAATTACAGTCTCTCTCCATTGTTGACGAATTCTATATTTGCAAACTCCCCTCCACTAAAATTTATCTGTTCCCCCTCCCCAAATCAATACTCCCTGCATGTTTGCGGTCATTCCTGAACACACACAGAGCAGCAAAACTTCCCAGCTGAGGTCAAACAAAGTCTTCTCTTGTCTCTCATATTGTAAATAAGCGTTCCATCTGTAGTATATTTAATGCCATGTTTTTTGCATTTTTGGGCTTTTATTGGTGATTTTACTGCTTAAAATAGTCCTCATGTGTAGTACTGAAGGGCCCTCTAGTGTTCCTAAGTGGAAGAAGGCTGTGCTGTTGCCTTATGGAGGAAATAAATATTTTAGATATGCTTCATTAAGGGATAAGTTATGAGTTACGGAGTGCTGTTGGCCATGAGTTCAATGTTAATGGATCAACAATATATACTAAATAGTGTCTTTAAACAGAAACACACAGAATACAAGGTTATTTGATTGGTGGATGGAAACGTTGTGACCTGAGAGAGGCTCCCAGGAGCCTAACCCTCCACTTCCCCGAGGAGCAATGGCTCAGTATATGCTAATTCTTGGTGACTTTATAGGCCAGAACCACCGTGAGTGATGAGAACTGACTATATTTAAGTTCCTCAGCCTTGTCTATAGTAAGAGGATAATAATAATACCTTCTTCACAGGGCTGGTGGTGAGGACTGAGCAAGAGTACGCATGCAGAAGGGCTAACAGGGCAGGTAAGTATTCCACATTAGCTGTTATGGGGAAATATTACTCCACTGGTTGCAGAGAAAGAGAAACCTAAGCAGCAGTTGACTTGCCTAAGGTAACCTAGCAGGTCTGACAATAACTGGTCTCAGGACTCGGGTGTTCTAATGTCAGGTGAGAAGAGTATGGTGGAAAGTACTTTGGAATCATAAAGGCTGGGATACAAAACCTACCCACCTCTACCATTACTAGTCTGGGCAATCAGAGACTAATTTTTAAAATAAAAGTGTTCATACCTCCCGCTACCTTGTAGAGTTCTTGTGAAAATTACATTATACTATACATCACAGTGTGCAGTTGGGATGCAAAGTCCCTAATTTGTGATTAATTTTTAGAAAGAGCAAATGGGTCAATATTCATGAAGATACAGAGCAAGAAAGGCAAAAATAAACTAAGTATAGGCAGTTCTGGTGATTTGTTTATTCCTCATAAACACTTATTTCTATAGTACAATTCTGAGATTAAATAGAGGCACATGGCTATAATTTCCACCACAATTTGCTGTGAGGATAAGGGGCTGAGGGGGTGGGTTTGGGTCACAGGGTGACTGGAGGCCTCTAAGATGAGCTGTGCAGACAGAGATCATATCAGTTGAGATCTGACCCCAGGCTTGATGGCAAGAGAGAGCGAACGAAATGCAAGATGCCAAATGCTCTTTTAGTTCACTGCAGTGCTACAAGTGTCCACTTCTCCCTAAATTCGTAGTGGCTGAGGCTGGTTCCACCCACTGGTCCACTGGGAAGGAACTGTGTCAGCCCAACCGTCCCTAAGGACCCAGTTCACTTTGTGATGGGGCTTGAAGTGGCCCAGATATGTCTGCTTTCTGCCCTGGAGTAAGTAATAAATGCAAGTTATAAGATTACTGTTTACACCAGTTTTTTCTTGACTATCCCATAAAGGGACCCTTCCCCACATCTAAGAAGGGAGAGAGGCACAGGTGGGGATTATCTGCTGAAATTCAGGTAAGAAAGCCTGCAAAGTCAAGGGAGAGGGAAATAGCACTCTACTAAATCCTTCAGGGGTGGGAGTGGGGGGAGTGGGGCAGTGGGGTTGGGGGAATAAGCAGAGAAAGATAACAGTCTGACCGGAAAAAAACGGAAGGCCTGGAGCCAGGATTCCACCAGCAGTGAATGAGGGGCTAACATACAGAAAAGCTCTGACCGTGACTTCCACAGGTCTACCACACTGTCAACCCATCCTATTTATTTATTTATTTTTAATAATTTCTCCAGGGTGGCACAAAACACCCTGGCCCTAAATTGGGGCTAGGAAAATCTGCTTCAAATACAGACAGAAGGAAGACTCTGTATAACTTGGCAGAAAATGTACAAGGCAGAATCAGGTCGGCACTGGGTAACCCAAAGTTTTAGAAACAGAGAGTATGAACGAGTGAGGAAAGGCCGCTCCTGGGTCCTCTAACACAAAAAGGTGAGGGAAAGGCAGAACTGGTAACAACTGCTGCAGGATCTACAGGCCAGATCTCCCTTACTGTGAGCTCTGCCTGACTGGCAGGTGATAGGGCACACAATGAGGCTTCTGCGCCACAGTCATTCTCATTTCCCATCTGGTTCATTTGTTCACCCCGAGTGAAGAGCCTGGGCATTTGCTTTGCCTGATACTTGGCAGCTGGTGCACGCTGTCCCCATCAGGCAGTGAGGTTCCTGGCTGACTTGGAGGCACTCTGGGCCCGCTGGACCACAGCAGAACACTTCTCACGCCGCAGCAGCTTATTATTCTCAAACAGACCTTCGTTGCGGGGTATTCCATGAGAGCCGTCAGGAAAAGTCAGCAGACCTGTGAGAGGAGAAAATACGGGAGTGACAATGGCAGTAATGTCTCATAGATCAGCTCTGCACGCAGAGGTGGAAAAAGAGAAAAACTCACCACTGTCCCCAGGAGGACTCTTTTGACTGTGCTCTAATACAACCTATAGGCCCCACAGCAGGATCATTATGGATTGCTGGACATCCAGAGAAAAATGAAGCTAAAAAGGTGTATGCCCACCCATATTATGCTCACTTAAGTCACCCATCCTGTTGGGCTGCAACTTACCAAAACCATCTACTCTGCCATTTTTAAATTCTCCCTCAAAGGTCATGTTGTCATGCCGAATAAAGACTCCGACGCCGTTAAATTTGCCTTGGGCAAACTCTCCCTCGTACCTGCAGAAACACCAAGATGTTAGCCTTTTGGGGGAAGTTACCTGTCTACGTTAACTGAGTCGAGTAGCTGCTGCTATGTATTATTCAACAATATGAAGAAGAAAAACCAATTCCACTTGTCTGAGAGCTCCACCCACCTCTATTCCTCTCACTCCCAACCAGCAGAGAAGGGCCATGATATGAGGCCCTAAGGTCAAGGAAAGAACATAAGAGAATGGAGAGGGGGTAGAAGGTCACTCAGCTCCTTGCCATTTCAAATTTTAGATTTATTTAAAAGGCAAACACTAAACTAACTGTGTACTCCTTGCCTGTTTTTTGTAGGGGTGGGAGAAGCTCAGGGTTAATCACATCCTCATCACTATTCGAGTTTTAGACCAGAGCCTCCTTAGCTTAAGGCTGAGAAAGGTATGACCCAATCAATACCCACCTTGAGCCATCTGAGAAGGTCAGTACCCCGAAGCCATTAAAGAGCCCATTCTCAAAATGACCCAGGTAGGTGCCACCATCTGCAAACATCAGTTGACCAAAACCATGTCTGCGGCCTGAGCAAAGAGAAGGACAGGTGTCAGGTTGGAATGGGGCAGCTTCAGGGTACCTTCTGTTCATCTAGAATCCCTTACCTTCTGTCAAAGGAATATTTCTTCCACAAAGGAAAGAATTCGTAACATTTTTAGAGCAGAAAACTATTACACAGAGTCAGGCATCTGGAAAACCTGGCTCGTGGGACTTTCCTATCTTAAGTCACAACCATCAGGTTTGGAGCGGGTCGCTCCAAGCAGGAAAGATTAAAAAAAGCACTTAAAAATAACAATAGCTTACATTTACAGAGCTTTTACTATGTGCCAAGCACTCTTCTAAGCACTTTGAATTTACCATTTTATTTAATCCTCATGACAACCTTATGAGGTAGGTATAGTAATACTGTTATTCCCATTTTACACATGGGGAAACTGAGGCAAGGAAAAGCTAAATAACTTAGTTAAGATCATAGTGTTAATAAATGGTAGACCCAGGCAGCCTGATTCAAGTGCCTTCAACACTTAATCACACTACAAAGCATCTGTGAGGAAAAATAAAAGTGTCCCTTTAGCACTGCCAGGCAAACCTCGCAGCCTGGCTGGCAACATTGGTTCAAGCTGTGTTCCATTAATATAGCTGTCTACCCACTGAACTGACCAGGAAGCAAAGCAGATGCTGAAGAGGCAATAATGCCGCCGGACCTGAGTGTGAGGGAGTTCTTTGGGTGCACAGATACTGCCCAGGAGAGCCTCAAGAAGGCTCGGTTAAAGGGGATGGCAGGTGTTCGGGAGGCAAGAGAAAAGGCTTGGGATGGAATGAGGCACACACCATATCTGCACAATTTTTTTCTCAAAGCTCAAAAATTTATCCGCTACATACTTCTAATATGAAAGGAATGAGGCTCATGTTGCTAAAAGCTTGAAAGCTCTTCACCTGCACAACTGGAAGGTCAGGTCTCCTCAGGGTACTTCCCGGCTTGCTAGGATTGAACCCAAGAGAATTAAAGTGACCAGACAGTGTTCTGAAACTGCGCATCATTAAAGGGCTTCCCGCGTAGTGTCAGGCTCCAAAGAATGTTGTTAGCATTCCCCACATAAATACTTCCAAAAGTAATGAGCTGTCACAGGAATCCCAAGGTCATGAAGTTCATTTGCTTGAGTATCTGCTCTAATTTCCAGATCACCCTCAACTTCTTAGGGGTCAGTGGAACCAAGTCATCGCAATGAATTCTGTACTCTCTTAATTTATGGGTACAATTCATTTTACTCTGCTGGGTACATTTGCATTTATTAAAACAATTCTCAAATAATACCACTAAAGGATGTTAAAACACTTTAAATTGGAAAGATTAAACTCATTTCTGGAGGATGGATTAACAATATCATTTTCTAATTCCATTATGTAATCCTTACATAGACTAAAGGAAAGCTACTAGTTGTAATTTAATTTTGGGCCTGGAAATGATCCACAAAATTGGCATATTTAACCTGATGTATCTGTCCTTTGGTCAAATAGAGTGTTCGTCATTGGATATCAGACCCCACCCCAGAGGTTTTTCTCACCCTCCTTCCACTCTCCACGATATTCTTCCCCACTGGAGTAGGTGAAGGAACCTTTTGTCAGGGTCATGCTGACAGCTTACAGAAGAAAAGGATGGAAACTGCAGAAAACAAGCAGAGGAGAACCAGTGTCACAGGATGGCTGGAGGAAAGGACTACAACACAATCTTTGTAGTACACTCTGAAGGTTACCAGCCTGGTAAATGTAGACCACCTTGGGTACATGTAATAAAAACACACCTCTCCAACCACCGTCACCGCTATCACCATCACCGCCTTTGCCCAACCATTCTTATCTTTTTCTTTGTCTTAACTTTTTTAGCCAGTTCCTATTTTCTAAGCTTGGTTTGGAAATAGAGAATTAATCTATAAATATTCTTGATATCTATTATGTGCTTACTCTATGTATAAAAGTCTCTTCCCTTAATGGGCTTATAACCTAGTTCATAAGACTAACAAGTGAAACACTGAGTTATACCAGAGATAATAAAATTAACTGCTAAATTGTATGATAGAGATTAACAAAGACGGGAAGGGCAGAATTTTAAACAGGCAGTGAAGAATGCAAAGGGCATTTCCAGATAGAGAATCCATGAGGGGTGAAAGTACAAAGAGCAATGTAAACATGGATGTTCAATGGGAAAATAAGAAGCCTGGTCTTAACAGAGTTGAGGATTTATTTAGGGAGTAAAGGGGAATAAATTTGTCTCGGTACATACAGCTTAAATCTTAAACCTGAAAAGAACTTCACAAATTCAGTTCAAACTCCTTCATTTTACAGATGAAGAAGCAGAATCCCAGAGAGATCAAAAAGTTTTGTTGGTGGTAGAGTAGGAACTGGAAGCCAGGCCTCCCCTGATGACTGCTAACTCTTTCACTCCTAAAATATACAGCCTCCATTAGCTTAAGGAGACCTTTGGAATTGGGCAGAACAGCCCATAACTGATAAGGCAGGGGAAAAAGGAGCATCTAGGGGTTTGCAAAAAGGGAAGCAATATGATGAAAGCAGTGTTAAAGGAAAATTAATGTGGTGGCAAGAAGTAGAAAGGGTTGGAGCAGCAAAAACCTACAGTCGGAAAGTCTTACAAGGAGACATGATCATTCAGTAGATTGTAAAAATGGGCACAAATTCTTTTTCCTCCATCCATGTCCTTGCAACATGGCATGGCAGGTCCTCCCATCAAGGGGTGGAGTCTGTTCATTCCTCCATCTGTTGAATCTGGGTTGGCAAAGAGATACAAGCAGAGGCTTGACAAGTGCTTGTGCACTGAGGCCCGCCCTCATACTGCACTGGAAATGTTCTATCTCCACGTGAAGGAGGAGCAGAGGCTTGAATGCTGGATGATGAGAGAGCACATGGCATGAACTCAGGCTAGACCAGAAAAACTGCCCTTTGGAGGCCAGCCCCAAATACTGACTCACAGAATCATGAACTAAGTGAGGAATTATTGTTTTGAGCCATTTGGGGGTGAAGTCCTGCTTAGCAAAAACTAACTGATACACCCAGGTATAAGATCAGAAAGCCTGGACTAGAGCTCAAGGAATAACAGGAGCAGAAGGAATATGTATGAAAGATAATCACAGGAAAAAAGAACAAGCTGGTAACATTTAGGGACTGACTAGACACTACTTCATATCAGTGGTGAAAGAATAAGTTTGTTTTCAAGGTCAAGGATATCCTATAAAAGGGGCATTAAGATGCCCCTAATCTCATTAAATATAAATAGAAACAAGAGTTATTTGACATACTCAAAAACACGTAATCCCTATTGCTTTCTTAATCCCTACTGTCTTTTTATTCATTCTCTTTTCCAGATTTAAGCAATACAACGTTTTCTCAAGTAATAATGATAATGCAGATTCCTAGGCCAAATCCAGATCTGCTGAATCAGATTCTGCATAGTTGGAACCTGGGAATCTGAAGCTTTAACAAGAATATGACGAAGTGAGGAAAAACTATGTGTAAAAAGCTTATGGGATGCGCAATGCGACAGTGGCTCAGTGGCAGAATTCTTGCCTGCCATGCTGAGACCCAGGTTTGATTCTCAGAGCCTGCCCATGCAAAAAAGAAAAGGAAAAAAAAAGTTTGTGGAAACGCTATGTGTGAAAAGCTCTCTGAATTATATATCACCATAAAAATGTCCCCTATTATTAATAACTAACCTAGAGTCTGGTCCTTGAGCATCTGAGTTCCAGAAGACAAGAACACCTCTTCCTCTATGCACTGGGGTCAGACCTGGTAGGAAAAACAGGAGCAGATCCTTAAATCATTCCACTCTCCACCTCCCCACAGGCCCAGTACCAAGGCTGGCTTCCCTTTCCTTCCAATGAAGTCCTAGAGAAGCTGAAACCACACCCAAAGTTAAGTATTGTATTGCTGCGTCCACTATGGAAAATCAAGATGGGACTCCAAAGAGCAAGTTTCATAGCATGAAAGGTATCTGGCAGTTCCATGCAAAAAAAAAAGATACTTTAAATGTTCTACTAAATATGACAGGTTAAATTTGTTTTCTCCAAATTGTGGTGGTAAGTTATGCTTGGTTGTGCCAGCAAATTGAGCTAACTTCAAAGAAACTCTTTAAGAAACTTTAGAACAGCAACTAATATATATTGACTGCTTATCATGCGCCATGCTCTGTTCTAAGTGTTTTTAAAATAGATTATTTAATTTCATCCTCACAACAACCCTATGGGGTGGGTACTGTTCCTTCCACATTGCAGATGAGGAAACCTAGACACAGAGGATAAGTAGGTTAATTAAAGTCACCCAGCTAACAAGTGGAAGTTAAAATCAGAACCCTGGCAGTTGGCCTCTAGGGCTCATGAGACACTATCCTTATCCTATCCTGCTGCCCAGTCTAGTCCAGTGGCGTTGTGGCCTTTCGCAGCAGAAAGACCTGTGTTCAACTCCTCATTCCTCAAATTTTACACTGGGTAATCTTGGACAAGTTACTTAAGTTTCTCTAACCCTCTATAAAGTAGAAATAATACACCTATCTCACAGAGTTGGCACATGGATTAAATTAAATAACCCACATGAAAGTACCTAGAACAATGCCTGGCACTGTCCATTAAATGTTGCTTCTTTACCTTCTTCAAAAAGAGACACCTAGATGGTGGTGAGGGTGGTATAACATGTGACTGTGAGCAATCCTACCAAATGGTGTGCTTGGGTGGGGTGGAGATGGGGAAGCTTATGTTGTACACATGACTCCACAATTTTTAAAATAAAGGCTACTAAAGAGACAATGACAATTAAAGGGACTGGATCAAACAATGGAGCAGAAAAGGCCCAAAAATACAGTACTGAGGAAATATGGAATATTTATAAAGAAATTTAGTCTGCTTTATATCAATGTTAAATTTCTTGAACTTGATAACTGCATTAAGGTTGTTACATAGTGAATATTCTCATACTTAGGAAATGATATGGAAGTACTGAGTGTTTAAGGAGCATGAAATATACAACCTCCTTGCAAATGTTTTGAAACAGATGGGTGGTTGGATGACTAGATAGACGGATACACAGAACGATATAGCAAATGCGGCAAAATGTTAAAAGTTGTTGGATCTGGGTATCTGGGTTGGAGTTCTCTATATGGGTTTGTATTACTTCTGAATTGTACTGTAAGTTTAAAATTATTTCAAAATAAAAAGTTTAAAAGGGATACACACATAAACACATTTACTTACTATAATGGGAATCTCTCAAATCTTTGTTCCGTATAAGAATGCTACCAATATAATTCAAATAACAGATTCTGACAAAAATTCAGCAATTTTGAGTAATGAGGTAAATACTGAGTAGAGAAAAACTGTAATTGCTGCCCATCTGTTCTTTATCAACACACTATGGAAAATTTTAGTTTTGGTCTTATGTAATAATGGTTTTTGATAGATGCTAAAAGCCCAGAAATGGTCTGATGTAAAAACATCCTGGTCTGAACAGAGTAGGGCTGAATCACATCTTTTAGGCCTTGGCCCTGTCTCAAAGACCTAGTTTCTTCCCAGCTATGAGGATAGGTGGGTTCTGAGAATCCCCATGCTCTCAACCAAACCTGGAGGACCATTTTTTCCTAGGCCCATAACAATGACCAGCTTTGTGGAAAGTTCTTCTAGAGGTGTCTGGGAGCCACTCCCCTAATACCATGAGGGTCCTTCTCACATTCTAGTTACCACTCAGGAACTTCCTGTCCAGGGTCTCTCACATGGTGTAAGATATCCAGAGGAAAGAATGATTTCCTTCTTATATTAAGACCCCTCAAAACCTCTGAGGCTGTGTGAGAGAGGCCATGCTGGTCCTTGTGTGCCATTCTCTCCAATCAATGTTCCATACGTCAGCATCAGTTTCAGACTCGTAAGCCTCTTATCGTCAGCCGGGCATCAGAGTGTGCCTGGGGTACAGGTCAAAAGGGCTCCATCGCAAATACAACATTAATGAGAAGAAGAGAAGCAGTTTTCCATTAGAACGCCAAAGTAAAACTCCTTCCAGTCCAGACAGGCATTCTGATAGCCAGAGGTCATCTTCAGCTCTTCCCAGAACCAATTAAGTTTAAGCACTAAAAGTTAGCTTATGGTACAAATCAGAAATATTTCATTCATTAAAACAAGTCAGGGGCGGCTGCTGTGGCTCAGCAGGCGGAGCTCCGACCTGACCTGCAGTGCTGGAGGTCTGGAGTTCGATCCCTGGTGCCTCCTGCCCATATGCAAATTTAAAAAAACAAAAAACAAAAAACAAGTCAGGATCTGAAGAGATGTATCTTCTACTAAATCTTGTAAGTGAACAACCATTCTAAGGTGTAAACACAAAATCATTATTTATACAGGAAGATGATAATATGAGGGCATTACCTTTAAATGCTTGACAGCAGTTAACCACTATTTTCTTCACTCAAAGATTTGGGAAGAGTTACTGCAGTATAATTTGAGGCATCATATTGACTACACAAGGTTCAGGGATACATTCCCTTGCATTTGTGTACTTTTTCTCTAGGTTACAAGGAGGCATCCCACTTTGTTGCAAAGGGAACAGTAGGAGACTGAAAGGAAGGGAATAAAGTTTCTTCAGTCTGAAGATTATCTATGGACAAAGTATTAGCAAACCTCTCAACTTGTAAAACAGCCAATTTTGTGTTGTTGACTCGTAGGGAATATACCCTAAATATTTCAAGGAGGCCAACGAATCTTGAAGGATTATCTTCTTCTTATCCAATGTGGTAGACTGTATTTTCCAAAGATGGTTGCAATATTTCCTGTTCAACATCTTCTTCTACAATTTGGCCTTGTTATTGCCCCATCCAAAGGTGGAGTCTAAGGCCCCTCCCCTTGAATCTAGGCTGGTGACTGCTTCAACCAACAGAACAGTGGAAGTGAGGGTGTGCTCTGAGGTTACATCATAAAAAGTGATGCAGGGCGGCTGCCGTGGCTCAGCAGGCAGAGCTCCGACTTGCCGTGCTGGAGGTCTGGAATTCGATCCCTGGTGCCTCCTGCCCATATGCAAATTAAAAAAAAAAAAAAAAGTGATGCAACTTTCATCTTGCTCACAGGTACACACGTGCTTAGAGACCTGAGCCACCAAATAAGAAGTCTGAGGCCTCCAAGCTGTGAGGAAGCTAATCTACATAGAAAAGCCACGTGTCTGTGCTCCAACTGGCAATTCTCCAACTGGTAAGTCATCCCAGTCCAGGTGCCAGCTGTGAGTGAAGGAGCATTCAGATGATTACGGCAACCTTAAATTCAGTCTTCCCAGCTGAGGGCCCAGATGTTAGTGGAGTAGAGAGGGCACACTCACGGTGCCTTGTCTGAATTCCTGACCCAAAGAATCCATGAACATCATAAAATAACTTTTAAACTGCTAACTTTTGGGGTAATTTGGTATGAAGCAATAGTAACTGGAATACCGTCTTTCAACCTAACCCTGACAATGTCCTCTCCTGTTTGTTTTCAAGAGCCCATACTTCAAATTTCCATTCTTTTTTTTTTATTAATTAAAAAACTTAACAAAAGAACATTAAGATATCATTCCATTCTACATATACAATCAGTAATTCTTAATATTATCACATAGTTGCATA
>PVIY010011779.1:0-64087 GCA_004026745.1 Myrmecophaga tridactyla
AAAAAAAAAAAAAAGATGTATGGATGAAATAAAATGATTTCGGGAATTTGCTTCAAAGTGACTTAGGAGAGAGGAGGAAGAGAAGGACACAAATAAATTAATATTGGCAAAGATGTTGATACTTGTTGATGTGCAATGATTATATGGTGGTTCTTTTGTTATTTTCTCTATGTTTAAAAGTTTCCATAATTATGAGTTTTTAATGACAAAATAATAGTGGGGGGAAATTAAGTCATCCTAGGAAGTCCATAGATGAGAGCTTTTTGAAAAGTTTCTGATTAGCATTCATTCTCATATAATGACGGTAGAACATGGAATTTCCTTTTGCACCAAAGATTAATTCAATAAGAAAGGAAAGAAGAACATCTGCACAGCGGGAGCCCAAGGACTAGCCAACATTCCTGTGAGAAAGTGATAAAACATATTTACAAATGTAACGCAGCCAATTTCCATTCAGTATCAGTTCCAAATATCTATCATTTCTCCTATCCATCTGTTCAGTTTTTTGCATTCAATGTTTTTCATATTAGAATAAGACAGAATTTCTATTGTAAAATATGGTTGGTACGTGATGAAAAATGGCTCAATATAGATGACTCGGACCTTATAGAATATAAGATGGAATCAGTTATAATTATATTTGAAGGCTGCTAACAGGGAGTCAAACTAACACTATCTTAAATAATGCAAATATATATTTTCCTGTCATGTAATTCAGAGATAAGCAGTCTAAAGATGGCATGGTTGCTCCTCTATCATTACATTGTCCCCATGCCCTTCATATTCCTACTTCAACTATCAAGTCCACACTCTATGCAGGAAGAAGGAGGAACGTTTACGGGCAAAAATACTTCCTAGCTGAGGCAGTCTCACATTTTTTCTTGGGGTCTTAGGAAATTGTCCCTAGTTACATCTCATTAGCTACCCTGATTTGCAAAATAGCTGTCAAAAATTAGCTGGGCAGATTACCACTGCCATTATTATAGAACTTCTTTTACTGTAGTAAGGAAGAGTGTACACTGAATAGGCAACTGAATTTCTGAGCCAAATAGCCAAGGCCACACTTCTATTTTGTCTAGGCCCAGCAAACACTATCTAAAACAAGTACAGAGGACTTTCTACTTGCATATCTTTTCAAGATCAATATTGAGACAAGCTGTGGGATACAGAGTTAACTTTTGGGATGTGTAAAGATACACAATCCTTTGAAACATTTTTTCTTCTAAAGAATATGTGTCTGACTCAGCAATTAAGTGTCTGTTGGATGGGTTTAACCTCTTCATAATGCCTTTTTCAGGATATATCACTGAACACTTGTGAATGTGCAAAAACAAGATTACTGAACATTTTTTCATTGGAACGCTGGGTAATGTCTAATGGATCCTCCAGAGACTAATTGATCTTCTAGGATTGGGCACTTTTGAAAGACTTTGATATTTAAAGATCTTGAAGAAATGTAATTTAAGTTGTAGAAAACTGATTATGCAAATATTACCTTCCAAGGCAATGTAAGTGATTTCTATTAGCCAATGAAAATTACCTTTGGTAGAGAATATATACTTCTGTAAGCCAAACATTTGAATTTTTTTTGACATCTACCTGATCCCCTTAATCAATGGGATAAATAAAATATTTGACAGGTTTTTATTTGATGTTTGCATGATAGTTATTGTTTTATCTTTCTGAAAATTAATCTAAAGAAGTTTCAGAGATCCTACTAAAATGCTTACATGGACTTACCTGATAGACCCACTTTATGTGCACTACTGGAGAAATGGAATCTTTGAATTGCTTAATCTAAAAATATTTTATCTCTGTTTCCAGAGTGAATTCCAAAGAACAATGGAACTTGAATGATTCTGTGTTTCTTTAATAATTTTCCCATCTTCTCTACTGATTTTGCATTTCGTTTTTGTTTCTGGTTCACAAGCAGCTAATGAGTCATTCTCTACTCATGGCAATAAAAATTGTGAATTTAGTTTTATGGCTTGAATAATGGATGATCTCCATAGATGAATGTTAGCAATCTATTTTCTCTTATTTTATTTTTGTTTATACTTATTATATTAGGAACTTATAGACAAACCATTTCAATGCATTGCAATCATCATAATTTTTTTAATCTTAAATTTGTTCCTTTTTTGGTAAGTCATCTAATTTACTAAACCCAGAAACATTTGTCAAATTTACCTATATCACATCAATTTTTCTTAACTGTTTTAACAGATCTAGGTAACAATAAAAAAAGTGAAGATTTATCTGCTATCCAAATTTTAAAACTAACAACACTCAAAGGAGGCTTATTTTCTAAAATAGGAAAATCAGGAGAGTTACCAAATAAGGCTGCTTTAAAAGAAGTCAATTTTGTATGAGCTTTGATTTATATACGACACTCAACCCTAAGATTTGAATTGTTTAGTGTTGACTACTCTTAAGAATAACAAACTCTAAAGTTAACACACACACGGGGCTATATATTTATTTTGATACTCCTATATCTGAACATATGGCATATGGAAATCCTTATGAATTCTCAAGAGGATTATAAACCAAGCATTCTTGATTGGGTATTAGAGGTTTGAAATTCGAAATAATTTATTAGAATTTCAAACCTCTACTATCCAATTCAACAAATGCTTACATGTTTTAAAAATAACCCTTTCAGGTGGCTGCCATGGCTCAGCAGACAGCGCTCCGACCTGCCGTGCTGGAGGTCTGGAGTTCGATCCCTGGTGCCTCCTGCCCATATGCAAATTTAAAAAAATAATAAATAAATAACCCTTTCTATAGTCATGTCTTCAAAGGTCATGGGGACTAAGACATTTTGCCAGTAAAACATTAGGATAATTTTTATTGATATATAGTCCATCGTTCAATTATGGGTGCCACACAATGTCTTGGCTCAAGTTTTACTTAAGGAGAGCAGATTTTAGGAAAAATAATCAGCCAGATTTTCCCGTTGTGTTGTCAAAATCACCCATTTTCTGAAGCAGGATAAATTAGGGCAACTATAAGTCCCTGCTTTCCCATTCAGCTCTGAAAGAGTTAACAGACAACTAACTGCAAATCCCTTGCTTCTTATATAGCACCAAAGAAACTGAGACAGAGCTGCAAACTTCCTGGGACAAAAATTTCCCTAAAGTCCTGAAATCTCCCCAAATCATGGAAACCATAAAAGCTGATAAAATTCTGGACCCAAAACAAGCTCTTAGTTAATGACAGGAAGCATAGGCTAATAAAGATTGTTAACCATTTGCCCAAAGACAAATTTTAGATATGTGACAAAAACAAAAACAAAAACAAAGCAAAAAAACCACGAGTGTTGTTAGCCTTTCTCCTACTAGAACAAAGAAGACACCTATTGGTCAAAGGTTACTATGGAAACCTGCTACCACAAAACGTTTTCCTATTAAACAAGCTGGCCCACTCCTCAGTGCATGTCCCTCCCTGGGCAGGTCCACATTAACCTCCCTTACATGTACTCTCTCTCCTTTTCTTTAGTAAACTTTATTATTTATTCCTACTGGTCCTCTAGTCTCTACATTTTTCCAGTTTCAAGATTAATGAACTGGAATCAGGGCTCAGCTAGCACCATTGCCAGCCGGGCACTAGTTAACATTTTTATTAATTCATAGCCCATCATTCACTAAGGATGAATACAATGTCTTGGCTCAAGTTTTACTCAGGGAGAGAAGATTTTGTGAAAATATAATCAGTCAGATTTCCCATTGTGTTATCAATATCAGCCCCTTCCAACATGACACAGTAACCAAAACTTTCTAAAGACGGGTAGAGGAAGGATAAAGGAAACACATAATGAAGAATAAAACTGTCTGCAGCTGGAGCATTTGTTCTGTTGCAAAAGTATTCTTTCCACTTTGCCCTTTCTAAAGACTCTAGTCTTCTTTAGTTTGTGATCTTCTGGAAATGCCATTAAACAATGAAGAATCCAGTTTTTATTAGACATTTTTTCCCTTAAGCCACTTGCTCTCTCCTTCCATTCTCTACCAACTACAAAATTTAATCTCTACTGATGTTTCTTTCACCAAGGACACCCATTATTTTATTTCTAAATGAAATGGTAATTTTCAGACCTCCTAGTCTACATACAAGGCAGCATTTAACAAAATTTTTCACGCTTTATTTCTAAAACGCTTTCTTCATCTGCTCTTCGGATACCATTCTCTCTTAATTCTCATATTATGTTATTTGCCTTGTCTTCTTGTTTATTTTGTTAGATCCTCCTTATATTCCCAAACTTTATATATCACAGAATCTCAGGGCTCAGTCTCCTGTAGCTAAACTTACTCTAAATGCACTCTTTTGTCCCACGGCTTTATGTGTGATCTACATGCTAAGGACTCAAATTCAATCTATAGCCTGGACCTCTCCTTAAAGCTCAAGACAAAATCTTACACAATTCATGGGGCGACCTAAACAGTAGTCAACATTTCAATCTTAAGACGTACAAAACCAACTTCTTGGTTTTGATTCCACACTCCTTTATAAAGTAGTTTCCTTCCTGGTTTTCTGCACCTCAGTGGAAATTAACATCATCCTATCATTTGCTTGAAAGAAAATTTTTTGAGATATCCTAGACTCTTCTTTTTCTCTCAAATGCCACTCCGAATCCTCTAACAGCTCAATAACAGGGCACAAAAGCAGGTGCAGTGTCTCAGAGCCTCTGCATTCACTGCTTCTTTCTTTGGATACAATTCTCTTGCCCCCCAGTAGCCATAAAGTTCACTCCATTATTTCCTTCCAATCACTGCTCACATATCACAAGATCAGAGATGTCTTTACTGACCATTAGTTCCCTACTGATCTTAACCTCTTAGCTTCCTTCATTCTTCCTTTTCTCCTTCTTTCCTAATAAAGGTGAGTCAGTGGTAGTACGCACAAAATCCTGAAAAAAGAAGACATTCTGGAGAGGCTTAGGTTACTCCATTCATTTGGATTTGGAGTTTTGAGACAATCCTATGTAAATGGAGAAGTTCAGTGAAGCCCCAATGGGTAACTCAGCAGCAGCTGTAAAAATCACACCTGACTTTTGATTGTTTTTCTACAGAGACAATCAACTTGTGTCTACCTTTCTATTTCCTTCCATTTTGAGAACCTCACAATCTGGGCTTACATTTTTTCTTTCTGCCTCCACTTGCTTTCCTGTTTTCTCTTTCCTTTATGCTTTCATTTTTTTTCCCTCTGCATTGGCAGCAACCAGCACATGATAGGAAGATTGCAATGAATTATACTCTCTGATAGTTAGTCTTTGATAGTGTTTCAAGCAGGTGAGGTTAAAGGGAATGTCTATGGTTGTAGAGTGTATATGAAATAGCTTTCACAGAGACTATAAACTAGGTATGAACCTTGGCCAGACCTCTTGTTTCTGAGCTCTTGGCATGCTGGCAGAAATCACGCACAGTATAAAAAGAATCACTACCATTAGAAACAATTGTTATCGTTCTGATAGTAACAAGCATAAGAAGAGTGATCACATTATTAAATTTGTGACAAGTAGCCTATAGAATGAAGACATTTTCTAAACTAGATTTCTGGTTTTGACTGATATGATGTTATGAATCCCAGAAAAGATCATGTTCTTAAAACTGATTCATTTCTGCGGGTGGAGAACTATTGTGGGGAGGATTTTTTGATCAGGTTGTTTAAGTTGAGGCATGACTCAGGTGATCTTAATCCCCTTGCTAGAATCCTTTATAAGAGGATGAGAAACAGAGAGAAAGACAGAGAAGCTGAGAGAAACAGTCACCAAAGTTGAGAAAGAAAGCCACAGATGGAGAAGCCAGAAGCTGAAAACAATGAAAACTGGGAGAAGAGAGACCAGCAGACCCACCAAATGCCCTGAAATGTGTCAGAGGAGCTGAGGGTCCCCAGTAGCCTGTCTTCAGAGTCTGAGTATTATCTTGATGATGCCTTGATTTGGACATTTTCATGGCCTTAGAACTGTAAATTTGTTAGCTAATAAATCCAGATTGGAAACACCAATCCATTTCTGGTACATTGCATTTTGGCACAGTAAAACAATTGATATGTTTAATACCCTTTTAACTGTATGGAAAATATAAAATTAAAATATTTTTATTTGTTTCCAAATATTTACTAGATTTTTCTTTTCTTTTTCTTTCTATTTTGTGGCCCTGGAGATGATGCTACAGAGTAAAACTTTTGTTTTCCTTACAGTGTGCAGTAGCAGTTTATAACCATACCTCCTACTAGCAACTTAACAAAGCACTTTCAGAAATGCAGATTTTACTTAAATAGGTTAGTGCCCTGAGGCAAACTGAACAAAATACAGCTATAAAGTATTTTAATTTTCTTCATACAGTTTGAAAATATAGTGGCATAATCATTTCAGAGAAGACAGATTCATGATCATAATTTGTTTTGCCAAGGAAAGGAATCATTTTTGGGAGACCCACCTACATTTTCCATGTTAGTGCTAAAGAGAGATTCCATCTCCTGACAAAGTATTTTTATAGTATTAACTTTTTAAAATATTCTAAAAGGATGATCTCTATACCCTAACTTAGGTAATGAGCCCAGTTCAAATACAATATTTAGAAATGCAGTCCTCTTGCAATAAAATGAGAACATATCTAGCAGGTTAATTTTGCTGTTTTCTGTCAATTACCAACTATTCTATAACATCTGTGAAGTAATATTCATCTTTAAAATTTCTGCATCGGGGAGTAGGAAAGAAGATTTGCCATGAAAACTATCCTGTTGATGTGCTAAAAGGAGAATTCAATTTAAGCAAAAGAAATATGAAATTTAATAGCACAACACCCTAGTGCTGAGATCTGTTTTGTGAGATGGCACTATGCCAGTCACAAGTTAGTGCAGAAGAGTCTATATTTAAGCTGTGCCATGGCAACCAACTGGCTCAACTGAGAAGCTCTGCATGGATGGGGAGAGTGGAAGAGACGCGCTTCAGAAGTGTGCGGAAGAGAACAATTGGAAATTCAGTGGCAGAGGGAAAATATAAGGTAGGAACAAGGTCTTTGGCTAATTAGTTACATTAAAGGTTAACTGCTTTTCTAACTCACTCAGTTTCTCACTTTCTTTCGAAGTCTGTTTGTTCTTCATGCCATATCTCAAATTATTCAGTTTCCCAAATTATTCTTTTTTTGAAAATATGTCTATCTTTTGCATTCTACCAAGCATGCTGATAGCCCTTAGTAGACTTATGTACTTTTCTGCCTCCAAATACTCCTTCTATTTATTTACAGCAGTGCCTAGCAGAGTGTCATGCTGGAAGTATGAATGAAATGTATTTTAAATTTCATGTAGTTCATTTAAAACCACATTTCATGTCAATGATCGTTAAAAATCTCGAGATGAATTCCAATTTTTTTTATGTGCCATATGGTGGAGTCACATTTCACTATTTTTCCATGAGAGTATCCCATTATTGCAGCACCATTTGTTGAATTTTTGTTTGTTTGTTTGTTCTTGGGAAGTGTATGGACTGGGAATCAAACCTGGGTCTCCTGCATGACAGGCGAAAATTCCACCACTGAACTACCCTTGCATCCACTGAATTCCAAATTTTTATAATAAATACTCATTCCTTACAGAATCCTCTTATCTATTCTTATGAATTATTAGCAGTATGTTTACCATGTAAGAATATATGATTTATTCATGTTTTATAATTTTTTAAAAGATAATAACTAACTTTTTAACTTTTAATAGACTTTATATTTTAGAGTAGTTTTAGGTTTCCCAGAAATACTGCGCAAACATTACAGAGAGATGCCACTTACCAACCTACCTCCCCCTCTAATAACATCTTTCATTAGAATACTATATTTGTTATAATTTGTGAATTAATCGTTATGTATTATTATTGACTAAAGTCAATAGTTTATATTAAGGTTTACTTTTCATTTTGCACAGTTTTATGGCTTTTGAAAAATACATAATATCATATATCCACCATTACAGAATATTATACACAATAGTTTCTCTGCCCTAAAAATGTCCTGTGCTTCACTTGTCCCTCCCTCTCCCTTTCCCCTGAACTTCTGGCAACCACTGATCTTTGTACTTTCCCTATAGCTTTGCCTTTTCCAGAATGTCATGTGGTTGAAAATATGTCACCTTTCAGACCGGGTTCTTTCACTTTGCCAGATGAATTTCATTTCTTTTTAATTAAAGAGGTTGTGGGTTTACAGAACAATCATGCACGACATAGAGGATTCCTATACACTACCCCTCAACCATTACCTGGCATGGGTGTGGAACATTTCTTACAATTGATGATAGTATTTTTTTTGTAATTGTTTTATTTCTTACAGTAATTACCTTTGTTAAAAATGATGAAAGATTATTAAAATGGTACTATTAACTATCATCTATACTTTACAAAGGATATATTTTTCCCATATACCACTTATTGTATTAGTGTTGTACATTTGTTATAATTCATGAAATAACATCCTTATACTTGAGCTATTAATCATATTTCATCATCTACAATTGGGCTCACTGTGTTATCTATGCTCTAAGGTTTCCCCTATTAACCACATTCACCTATACAATTCAGTGCTGTTCATTACAGTTACAACATTGTGCTACCATCACCACCATGCATTTTCAAACTTTTACAATCAAGCTACATAGAAATTCTGTACATATTAAGCATCCACTCCCCATTCTTTAACTGGTAATCTATATTCTAATTCTCACTCTTCCTCATTCACCTTATGAATTATTAGAAGTATATTTAGTAGGTAAGAACATACCATTTTTAATGTTTTATAATTTTTAAAAGCATAATTAACTCAATAGAACTTTACTCAGAAAATATGTCTTTACAGGCTTTTTCTTTCAGTTTGCAATTTCCTTTATGCAAATGAGTTCTCTTGAGAATCACAAGAGCCTCTTGAGGTAAGTATAAAAAATGGGTTTACTATACAAAGAAATTTGAGATTCAGAGGAGTTTTTCTTACAATTTTTTTTCCCCTTTGCATGAGCAGGCATCAAGAATCGAACCCGGGTCTCCGGCATGGCAGGTGAGAACTCTGCCACTGAGCCACCCTCGCACCGCCCTTTGCTATGATTTTTCTTATAGTTTTACTTTTGTTTTGAGATTCAGAAGGGTTTTTAAGACGGCTTTCAAGAATCAACTGTTTCGTCTAAGTAGAGGGAACAGTTTATAGAAAATAAAACCTCCCTACCCACTCGTATGTTCCAATCATTTTGAAGATTGAAAAGTGGACACTGCGAAGTCAATTTCAAGGAAGGAAGTGAAGGCGTTGTTCCTTCCCACCTCATCAGTTCTCCCAAGGACAGGGCCCAAAACAGGTTAATTTCGTATCCCTAGGGATCAAAACAGCTGTCAAGGGAGATGAAATTAATAAGTCCTCTAGGAAATCAACTGACTGCCAGGGTCTCCCTTATAGCCACTGGTTTTAAAGGGGTATAACTAGGAACCTGGTGAGATCTGACAGCAAGATACATATCACAGTTCCCTGCTTTGCATTCCTATCCTTAAAATTTTACTTTTGCAAATATTACCTAAAGCCAATAGCTGCAGGTTTAGTCATCATTCTCTTACTTTTCCCTAAAATCCACTCAGAAGAGTGTGCTAGATTGGAACTCTAGAGACATGTGTATTTTGCTTTTTCCTTGCCACTTTTATTAGCTAGCTATTCATTCTGGGCAGTTTACTTATTTTATCTCTGTTAAATTGCCTTTCCTTTTAAATAAAATTATAATCTGAAATTGGTAAATCTCTACACTCTCTTCAGTGTTTCCATTTGCTTGATTTGATTTGATTCCCATGTCTCCAATGTCTCTGAGTCTTTAAGGAAAGAGTACAATAAACCATTTTCAAAATACGAGAGAAATTATTGTAACTGATACAAGCCATGACACTAAGTAATGACTAAATTCTGGGCTTTCCTAAAGTGTCAATTTGCAGTAAAAATGTAAGCATCCAATTTTAGCTGCCTAAAGTAATTTGAGTAAAATGGCAGAGCCACTGATTCAATACCATTACTAAATTAGTTTGTCCTTAACTTCCAGCATAGCACTACAGTAAATTACACACTTATTAACAATACACTTAAAGGCATGTTTGTAGAAAGAATCCTCGTACAGTTCGGTTACAAATCACATTTTTAACCTCACAGCCCTAAATTCCATAAGAAACGTCTGATGCTTTGACCTGGCAAACCTGTTGCTGTTACACATACCAAGTGTGCAGTGAGCTCTCCTGATAGTATCTGTGCCTCTCCTATGTCTGATTCATTCTCTACTCATCATCACCCCCGTAAAATGGTCTTTCGAACATCAACTCAAAATTTGACCCAACATAGAAGAATCTCTGCAACTAGAAGTGATTTTTCTCCTTCCGCTCACTCATCTGCTTACCCTCACAATTGTCAGTTTTATCCATCTTCTCCTAGCATGTTAAGTCACTTTGACCCGGATCAATTCCACCCCATTCTATAGTGGTGTAGCCATGAATTTGTTTCTTAAGGATTTGCCCTAGTAATTACTGTTGCTCTTCCTTTGCAGGTTTCCACAATCTTTCGTCTCTAGTCATATTTTCCATTAGTTAGAAACTCTTGGCTATACGACCTCAGGTTTAACACCTATCACTTATCCTCAGAAATTGGTAATAGCAATTAATATTTTACCTGAAATCTGTACTATTTGAATTTCAGTATCTCTATTATTTCACTTAGCTCATCATAAGTTTTGCTTTTGCAGTTTTGCCTTACTTTCCTATACACTAGTAGTTGTCATGGCATAAAATCATTATCTATATACTTATGAAACTTTAAAGGAAAAACATGTTCTTCCGATGTTTACTTTCTTAATTGTTTTAATATTTTTGGAGTCAGTAGAAAAATAGGTTATTGCATGGTTTATATACTAACAGCTTCTAATCTGGTCAGAAAAATGTCTTAGGCTTTGCTTCTTCTTTCTGCCAGGGCTCTGTTCATGAGGCCAATATTTCAGTTGAAGATTTCAGTTAAAATTCTGAGGTCAGAGTCTCCAGTCCTAAAGAAAAAGAAAAGAATTACCACATTTTCTTATTCTTAATAACTCAGGATAGGCCTTTTGATTCTTATGTAACCTTTTGAAACCCTTGTTTTCTCTCAAATCACCTTTACTTATTAGTGTTTATTAATTCAAAAACCATAAAGCTAATCTTTTATAGAACATATTCTTAAAAATGTATTTTCTCTAGAGTTTAAATTTAAATACTTGGAACATGCATATTCTTAATTCAAAAATAATGCTAGGCTAGATTTATAATGCGGAAAGAAGCAATTATTTTCTAACTATAGCCTAAGAAATCAGTACATTGCGGCAGCTGCTACAGTCAGCAAAGCAGTGATAATAAGTATAATAGTCATGAAAGAATATCATAAGTTTAATTATGCCTGACTGTTCAAGGGTATCATTTTTTTCACAGATCCAATTTAATGAAAGAATGAATAATAATCAAGTAAAGGAGGGAGCTGCCAATCTGATAGTGTTTATTCCAAAAGCAAAAAGCTGAATATTTACTGATGGACAATGATATTAAAAATAGTATTATATATAACTGTTAATATATGTTGAAATATTCATCTATATAAAACTAAATTTGAAATAAAACAATATGTTGGAATATCATTCAATTACTTGGGTATACAGCCTTGTTTTAGAATCTATGTTATATTTTTATTGGACTTTTTCTAATAGCTTGCTGTATTCAGGGGAGTAGCTGTCTTATAAGTATATTTAGAACTTCAAAAAATCATCAAAACCAATTCTAACATCATATTCTGTTTGATCATTTATTATTTATTTTTATTTTTTACTTGGTTTTCCCCAAAATGTACACATCAGCACAGTCTTGGCCATCAGACATCACTGTGCTCTTGTTTTTCTTTTCCAATTACTGGTCACATAACTTTGGGCAAATTCGGAAACTTCTCAAAGTTGTATTTTCCTCCTGTAAGAATGGGGCATAATAAAGGTGTCAGTCCCATAGTGTGGCTGAAGGGATTTGGTTTTAAAGTAACCTAGGGAATGTATTTAACACAACATCTGACATAAAGAAAGAACTCAGAAAGAATCAGTGCTTTTTATGTGATCGTAAACATCTAGTTAATTGCCCTTTCATGTTTTTATTTGCATGCTTTTTACAAGCAAGCTTCTTGTTATGACATTAGAAGGCTTAAGAAAGAAAGAATGATTTCTGTCTTGTTTAGTGCTGTTCTCAGTGCAATAGCGAGAACAACCAATGAAGGTTTTTTTTAATATACAATCTAGCAGCTTATAGAAAATGATCACTATCTCCCGATAGTTCAACTACTAGCCATTCTTTGTATCTCAAGAACTGACTAGTATTTGGTAGTTTAAATGGCTTTTCAAGTTCTCATCGCACAGCTCTTCCCTTTTGCCATTTCATTGTTTTCTGAATAGTAACCTTTCGAGATCTGTGACCAAATCATAAAACTATAGGTAGGCAAAAAGACCACTGAATCGAAACTTCTTCAGCAGGTATTTTGATCGTCTTACTAACTAAATGAGAAAGACTGCATTAATGATCCAGTTAAATTTGTAGAACACTGTTTTTACCAGGAAAACAAAACAGAATTCTATACCCAATTTGAAAATAAATATCTTAAAGGACTTTCTTTGTTTGAGATATCATACCCTATAGAGTTTTCCAAAGGATTGTTTGAAGTAATATTTAAGATACTTTCCATATTTTTGTCCAAGATGTTAATTCATTCAAAATTGGCCAAATAATACATGACTGCATTCTTGACAGAAAAATCAAACTATAAGGCTACAATACAAGCCCACCTCTGCCACCTCTGCACTGAGCCTCTGTCCCCATCCCTCAATTACCCACACACCTATCTCAAAATGTCTCTTTGAGAGATAATCATGAATGATAATTTTGAATACCTCCTTTCAGGCTGTTTCCACATAATTATCTGTCTGTGCTGTTGTTGGAGTGAAGAATTCTCACTATGTGAATTGAAGGAGAATCTAAGAACTACATAGAAGAAGTCCTTAGGGGAGAATAAAGAAGAAAGGAAGCTGAGGCAGAATATCTAGCATTTTTTAATACTTTAATTGATTCTCAAAACATCCCTATGAAGAACATTTTATTTTTCCTCATTTCCATAAAAGTAATATGAAATTAAATCTAAGAGACATCCTCAACTTTACACTAATAGCCATAGGAGGAGCTGGAAATAAAATTCCATTTGATTTTAATAATCCAAGCTTGCATGTTACACCATGCTACTTCTCAGTGATTTTTTTCTTTTGGATTTTCAATTTTATTTTGATAGAAGAAAATTGCTTTTAGATACATACACACATACTTATACCCACAAATGTACATACATGCAAACATGCATATGAATTTTAGAGATTCAAAAGAATTGCATCTTTGAAGAGACAGAGATGAATAAAAATAATAATTTTTGTGATTGTCTATTAAGGCAACCTCCAAGATACCAGAGGTCAACAGTTTTTTTAATATGTTGCAATTCCATTAATATAAAAATGAGATAAATATCATTTTAAATTTATGAAAAGTTTTGGCAGCATAGGTGAGTCAATGACCTTATTTCAAGGAGGTGCAGGCAATGCTTCCCAATTTCCATTCTTTAAATGCTTTGGTATTTTCATGCTTTTGGTATTTGGGCCTGGGTAGACTTTCAGTTGCAGCTGATCAATCAGTACTGCTGGCCACTCTCTGAACCTGTTAGAAACCACTTGAGTCTAGGGTATTTCTAGACAATTCTCATTCACGTTCAGAGTCTCTCTCTGGCTAGTCTTTTCTGGCTGTGCATAGCATCCTGCAAATTTGGATACCAGTACTGTGCTCTGTCCCACAATTTTGATGGAAGCAGGCTCTTTACGGAGAGAATATTTCATTTCAGACATGGAAATCCGATCTCTCTCATTGAGCTTTAGCTAACAGTATATAACTGAGAAGGAAGGATCCTGTTTAGAGCAAGCATATAGCTCCAGAGTCTTTTCCCTATATACACCAAGTTCTGTTCAAAATCTATTCTACAGAATACATAATCTTTTGATTAGTTCCTTTGTATTTTTCCAAATGAAATACTTAGCCACTTATCAGGTATGAAGACTCTCTGGACAGTTTTGGTAATGTTACAAATTTTGTGAAAGCTGTTAAGTGCTTCCAAAAGTTACCAAGAAAAAAGGAAACATGAATATTGAGGAGCTGAATTAAAGGCACATACATTTTCAATGATTTAATCAAAGGTGTTTCACCTGACTAATATTTACATTAGTGATTTCTGAAGACAGAGATAACAGGGTTGGCATAAAAGGAGAAAATCTGATTACATTATTAATTTAAAGTATATTTGCAATATATCGATTTATGTACATATAAAATTCAGTCCTTCATGATATTTTGTAACTTTTCATAATTCTTAAGAATTACAAGTAATTTACATTGTAATAAATAAAATTGATTAAATACACTTAAAAACATAATTCTATCTGATAAATAAAACTGTGAATCACTACCTTTACTGTTTTTACTTCAAAATCATTTGCTGCATACAAACAACAATAAATTCTTTTGCTCTTTGTATCATATTAATATTTCTGGTGATTAGTTACTTATACAAATTATTGGATAATGATATATCAGAGATTTTTTGATAAAATGCTCAAAGTTCAAAATATAACGTGTTTTCTTGTAACTAATATACTTTGGGCTTAACTCTTTCTCTTGTGAAACATTTATATTTAATGAATTATTTCTTATTAATTTTTTTCTTTGGAAGGCATGCAATTCTTCATTCATAAAAGGTCTTATGGAAATGTCCAGAAGTAATAAATGCATAACATATCAGATGAAGCCTTATAGACAATGCATAATTCATATAAAAAAGCTCAGAGATTTATTTGTTGGTTCAAAATTGTATTTTTCTTTTCAGTTCAGTGAACCTAAGAATTACTCATAAAGTAATTTAGCACCTTTCTCATCTGCTTCTAATTACTGAACTCTTTACTATAAATTACAGTGAATTGGTATTTAGCACATGCATATGTAATCTCCAGAATGTGCACACATTCTCCCTCTTTTACCCACACTTCCTCTATTCCACCCCTGCATACATGATCAGATGACTTAAAAATTAAATAAAAATAGTAAATTAGTGCACACATTTTCCTATAGAAGGAACTCAGTTCCTCTCTTTTCTTTGATTCCTCCATACAACAAACTATACTAAATATAACCTTTGAGGAAATAAAACAAACAGTAAACAATAGTTAGGGTCTTAATTCTCTAATTGTTTCATTATTTTTTATTCTGGAACTTTTTAACAGGTCACAATTAATAGTCACTGATACATAGGCTTGACCTCATGGTAGCCTGCAAACAAACACGTAGAGCATACACTTTGCTTTATTGCTATATGTCAGAGTTGGGCAGACCACTTTTTAACTTACCTCATGTTTTAAGCACCTTTAAACTAATTTTACTTTTGTGATGCAGCTTTCCCTAAACACCTATTTAAAGTTGCAACCCTTCCATTCCATTCCCAACACCTTGCAATACTTTTTCTTTTGACCCTTGCATTTGTCTACAAAGCTAACATTGCATTAGGACAAAGATTTTTGTTTAGTACATTAATATATCACAAACATCTAGAACAGTGCCTTGTATTTAGCTTACTGTTACTAAATATTTGCTAAGTGATGAGATAAATCTCCATTTTATCTCATCATCTTTAGGATCAGTGCAAAACTGTTTATTTCAAATCTACTTCTTATATCTAAACGTAAGAATGTGTCATACTACAAGGATTGGAGACATAGACTCCATCCAAAAATGATTTAATTGATTCAAAACCATTACGAATTTACTCTGAAAACAAATGTGAGTCCACGTGTGTTTAAGTTATTTAGAATTTAGACCAACAAATGACTTTTTAGAAGGGATGGATTTTATCAGTGACACTGCTTAGAATTACCATTGCATGGAGATGGTAAAAATGTAGGCAACTTTCAATAGTTTTTTTTTTTTATTATTTCTAAATTCTCTACAGACATGCGGCCCATTATAGTTGAACTGCCATTCCCAGTGCCTTCCCCCTCACACCCATCCTTCTAAACCATACCCTAATATTTCAGCTTTAACAGGAAGATTTCCTGTTTTCCATTCCAAATGGATGTGTCTGGGATAATTTTTCACCTAAACTTCTTGGTTTGTCCACACAATACATATAGTAGGTTTTAACAGCATAAAAATCAGGATGCTATTGCTGAAATACTGATACAGTGAATGACTACAAGATCTCTTTTGTCTCCTGTGATGGTTTGAAAAGATTAGGAAAGCCATGTCTTAATCCTAAACCATCTTGTGGAGGGAGCTATTTCTTTTAATCCCTATTCAGATTGGAAACTTGATTATATCATTGCCATGGAGATGCAACACACCCAGTTGTGGGTTTGACCTTTGATTAGCAGGAGATGTGATGCCATCCATTCCAGGTGGATCTTGATTAGCTTACTGGAATCCTTTACAAGAGAAAACATTTTGGAAAAAGTTTCAGAGTTGAGAAAGCCCAAGCAGCCAGAGACTTTTCGAGATAGAGAAGGAAAACATCCCCAGGGGAGCTTCATGAAACAAGAAGCCTGGAGAGAAAGTTAGCAGATGTTCGAACGCCATATTCACCATGTGCTTTTCCAGTTAAGAGAGAAATCCTGAACTTCATCAGCCTTTCTTGAGTGAAGATAACCTCTTTGCTGGTGCCTTAATTTAGACATTTTTATAGACTTGCTTTAATTTGGACATTTTCATGCCTTGGAACTGTAAACTTGCAACTTAATAAATTTTCCCTTTTAGAAGCTGTTCTGTTTCTAGTATATTCCATTCCAGCAGCTAGCAAACCAGAACAGTTCCTTAGCTTGTTTTGCTTATAGTGTTATTTTATCCAAAATAATTTCAAAAATTTCCAGGAGCTGGCAGAGGCCCACAATTGATAATACTTTCCTGGGGTATGTGTGTGGCATGGAGGATTCTGTTTAAAGCTCTCTTTCTGAGCCGCATGGGAGGTGCATGCAGCTATTGCTATCCTGACTGTACAGGAGATTCTTAGCTGCCCTCTAGTTCCTCTTCCCACCATGAAGACTACCCACAACTCCTTTTGAAATAACAAGGAGAATACCCCTTTTAACTGTATAATACTCAGCCAAAGGGTAGAGGATTTGGGAAGGCCAAAAACAGTGCTGCATTGAAAATGTATTGGTTTTGTGCATTTGCTTAGTTGATGTATTAGTTAGGGTTCTCTAAAGAAACAGAATCAACAGGGAACAGTCTCAAATATAAAATTTATAAAAGTGTCTCACGTGACCGTGGGAATGCAGAGTCCAAAACCAACAGGGCAGGCTGTGGAGCCGACGACTCCGATGGATGGTCTGGATGAGCTCCACAGGAGAGGCTCACCTGCCAAAGCAGGAAGAACCTGTCTCTTCTGAATCCTCCTTAAAAGGCTTCCCGTGATTAGATTAAGCATCACTCATTGCAGGAGACACTCCCCTTTGGCTGATTACAAATGGAATCAGCTGTGGATGCAGCTGACGTGATCATGATCTAATTCTATGAAATGTCCTCATTGCAACAGCCAGGCCAGCACTTGCCCAACCAAACAGGTACCACCACTTGGCCAAGTTGACACATGAACCTGACCATGACAGGTAGTTAACATGTTCCAGCTGTTGCTTTAACTTAACTTATTTTATGTTTGTCCCATTAGTGTAAGAAAGATATAATTACTGCCTCTGTTCTAAAAATGAGGGCATTGAAACACAGAGCTGTAAAGTATTTTGCTCAAGGTCCACCACTTCTAGGTGGCTAAACTCCAGAGCCTGTGTTCCTAGCTTTTCTAAGCTGCACCACCCCACATAGGCACTCAGCTACGTGTTGCTGTAATAGCTGAGTTGAGATGGATCTTGGACAAATTCCTCTGAAGTTTTTCAAAAACTATTTCTCAGTGGTGAATTCAGCACACTTTTCCCCTCTCCCCATCAGTTACAAAACACTGTTCTGTTTTGGAGGAGATTCTTCTGTGCTCTGTGTCCTTTTTTGCCATCTGGTCTCTGTTGGGGCCACCTACACTCATCAAGTGCAAGACCCACCTGACTATGGGTAGAGAAGAACTGACAATGATTAGGGTTGCATAGGAATATGGATGGTTAAGTCACTTGAATCTAATTAGGTCGTGGTTGTGCTGGTTTGAATCTGTTATGTATCCCAGAAAAGCCTATGGTCTTTTAATCTATACTTTTGGGTACAAAACTATTGTGGGCAGGACCTTTCTTTTTTAGGTTGTTTCCATGGAGCTACAACCCAGCCCCGTCAAGTTGGGCCTTAATCCCCTTGTTGGAGTCCTTTATGAGAGAATGAAAGTCAGGGATATTTTGAAGACAGCTTAGAAAAAAGAAAATGCCCTGGGAGATGCTAAGAGACACAGAAATGCCCTGGGAGAAACTAAGAGAAAAAAGCAAGGACCCAAAGAAGCCCAGAGATATTTTGGAGAGAAGGGCCAGCAGACATCACCATATGACTTCCATGTGACAGAGGAACCCAGGATGCCAACAGCCTTTTCCCAGAGAAGTCATCTTCTTCTTGATGCCTTAATTCAGCCATTTTCATGGCCTTAGAACTGTGAATTTGTAATCTAATAAATTCCCATTGCAAAAGCCAACCCATTCATTTCCCAGTGCCTGCACAGGCAAAAAAAAAGAAAAAGAAAAAAAAGAAAGCCAACCTATTTCTGGTATATTGCATTCTGGCAGCTTTAGCAAATTGAAACTGTGGTTTTGAAAATGAATTTCTAAGGCACAGCATGTTTCCAGACATCTTTGGGATTAAGAATGTGCTTTGGCCTACTTTAATCCCAATGCAAGAAGAGTTGGGATCTAATTTTGAATATCTTAAAGATGCATTTACTGCTTCAGTGTTTCCAAGAACACCAAAACTTTGTGTTTTTCCTCCTTGACATCTCAATACAAATCTGCTCCCAGAAAGGACTTTCTCATCTCTTGATGGATCAATTTAAAATTATTTTTATTATTTTTCTCTAATTCTAAGTGTACAAGAAAGGAAAACAACATTCTTTCATTCCTCTGAGGAAAACAGTGAAAAGAGAAACGTGCTAAAGGCCCAGGACAAACTATGTCACCTTTGGGGAAAATTGGGTGGGGGATATATAGCAGCTAAAGAATGTGAAGTATTGTCATGTCCCCCAGGGACAGCTGAGATTCTTTCAAGTAGAAGAGGATGATTTAGAGTCAAATTCCCACAGTTTCAAAACAAAGAAAAGATTTAAAAGCTCTGGAAGTGTGATACAGAATGGCTTCAAAGACTTAATTGCACAATTAGAGCAGTGCTTTATTTTCATTTTATTTTTCTATTATGAAGTCTCTGGTATGCTTCTGTAAAAAAAGCATTTTATTTTAATATAGACAAATTGAGTAGCTTGGCTTCATGTAATTCAATTATGTTTTAAAATATTATGTAATTATTTGAGATGAAAGAAATGTTAGGTTGCCAAATCTAACTCTCAGGAATCAGAGGTCTCAACCATTGGTAAATTCTACTAATAATGTAAAGGATAATGGCAATCACAAGGCACATATAAAATATGGAGGAGTCTGAGATCACTAACAAAGCTCCCTTTCCCTCTCCCCACAATATAACACTTTGCTTAAGATTGAACCTAAAAGGTTGTAAACAACACACATGGAAATGAAGATACTTGAAAGACACAAAAAGAGCCATATAGAAGATGGAAGAGCTCCTTTTTGTTTCCCATTTATTACATAACTTATGTGACATTTTTTAGTGAGCCATGCCCATGAAATCCATATTTTGATTCTTATTAATCAGGTATATCCTGCTAAAAGCATTTTACAAATTAGCCTCCTCCATGACTTCCATTATCTCTTTTGCTAATAAATAGCATTAGTATGTGTACCAGAAGGTCTACAGTACATGTTTTCTAGAGGATTTCATTGGCCCACCTCTTTCTTTTTTGGTGTGCCTAGTAAAGGGAGATTAGGTCACAGGACTGTGGCTAAACTTTTCTTCCCAGCCTTTCATTACATTGGTAATAGATGCACTGGGTATAAAATGGCACTCTGCTCCCCGAAGCATACCATGTGGTGGCCTGCCTCCAGCTCAACCCTCTCTAATTGGGGAAAGAAAGCATGGACTTTCTGGTTGAAGGGACAATCCGGTCAGCTCAAAAGACTCCACTGACATGTTGACTCTGATTAGTCAGATAAACTGTCTGCAAAGGGGGAAAGAACCAACATGGTAGATGGAGAATTGTTCATAAAGAACAATTGCATGGTGGGAAAATGGACAGTGGGACAGCAGGCAGAAGCACGTGAGGACCAAGGAAAGAAGGCCTTACAGAAGGACCATGAAGAACTAGAAACAATGCGAAAATGGTGAATATTGAATGGGGCTTCTTTGCTCATGCTTGGTTCTGGCACTTCCAATGTACATTTTATTCCCAGGAGAGCTGTCTATACATATGAATATAGAGAAAAACAACTGTTTGGCCACAGAAGCCTCTTAACTTGCTTTCTAGGCTAACTGAATCAGGAAAAATAAATATTATCCTATGAGCCATTGTACCACATTTTCCCTCCAACAACCCATACACGCATGTCTAAACAACTCTCACCATGTAAATGTAAACGAGTGATTAAGCAGAATTAATACTCCTGAAAATGGGCAGAAAATAAGGTTTCCCAGCTTCCTTCAATATCGCTTAATTATAAAGTATAAAGTTTGGGAACCGAGTAGTTCTTTTATGACACGCATTTCAGTTAGTTACTTTCTAATTTAAAATTTTTTTTCTATTGTGAAAGAAACAGATAGTCTATTTTTAATAGTCATGCAATCTCTTTTATGTTATGGATGTTTGCATTGAAATTTTTAGACATAAAAGATCCTGATAGAGTATAGAATATACTAAATGCTGTACCACTTCATGTTTTATTTTGATTTTACAAAGTATTGACATAAGCAAAAAAACTCCCTCACCTCTAAAATGCTAACATACAGAAATATATTGATAAAAAAAACTACTTGGCATTGAACTCTATTTATATGTTTTTCATACATAGACTTTTTGTAAGTGGATAAGTTCATGCAAAATTAATAGATCTAGGGGTGCAAGGGTAGCTCAGTGGTAAAATTTTCAGCTGGCATGCGGGGTACCTGGGTTCGATTCCCAGCCCATGCATGTCCCCAAAACTAACGAACAAGCAGACAAACAAACAAAAAAAAACCAAAAATTCAACAAATGCTGCTGTAATAATGGGATACTCACATGGAAAAAGAATGAAATGTGACCCCGCCATACAGCATGCAAAAAAAAACACCAAAATTAATACATCTAGTGCTTCTGAAAAATAGTATTAGAAAACTTCTACTTTTGTTAAAGACATCTTCTACCTCTTACATACAAGTGCAACTAAACGCTGTTTTTTTTGTTTTGTTTTGTTTTTATTTTTAAATTTTTTTACTTGAAGTAGAGAATAAAGTTTTTATGCTTTACATTTGAGAGCACTGACTTCCATTTATCATAGGACCACAAATAGATCAGAGCACATATTTTGGACAGAAGTATATTTGATTGTCAGTCCCAAAATATTGTTTTTTTTGGAAATATTGCTTATCTTCTCCAATTCACACTATACTCATAACGAAAATAACCTAACAAATGCTTTTTAAAAGAAATATATGAAAGCAACTAGTCATTTCATATCATATATTTGGTGGTAAAAAATGCTAATTGTTATCAATTTTAACAATAATAGCCTGAATTTTTGTGACTAATATGTAATTGATGTAATTTTAAAATTTTAACGTAAATGAAGATATATATATATATATATATATATATACACACACACACACGCAAATAGTTTATGCATGTAATATTCCTTTATCAGTATAACACAATTTTTTCCCTACTTTGTATTTTCGTGTTAGGTCAGCTTCACAAGGCTTTCATTTATTATCTTTTATCACTTATACAATGGTAAGTGTAAATGATATCACTCTCATTCTACATTATTAATTTCTCAAAGCAGGAGGAATTCCATTTTAAGATTTAGAAATATGATATTCCAGGGATAATGGTTTGCTGAATTCAAAATAGCTAATATTGTTAATTATATATACAAATAATTCCTCCAATTTCAACCAAAGACTGACTCTGAACCATATTTCAAAAAAGCCAATTCTTCAACATCTTTTTTTAAAATCTCTAAGTTTATTGAGAAAATGTTACATGATTTTAAGGAATATTAAAGAATTATATCTTCTCATTCCTCACAGTAATAATACTATCAATTGAAAAAATCAGTCAACACCACTTTTTCTGGGTAGATTGAGGGTTTTCAATTAAAAAGATGACATGAGTAAAAGCATATAACTGAGATTTTCTTTTTCTATTTAGACTGTTCTGGAGAACAAAGAAAATTTTAAGTGAATGCATCCATTGTAGATTACACTAATAATTCTGAAATTATTTTTCTATCGCCTAAACATATGCAATGCTTTGCTTTAAAATACAAATGGGGATGAGGTAATCCTCTGATTCCATCAAATAACTCTAAATGCTAATTTTACAGGAAATATTTATTGCATCAGTGTAAGGTATTCAGCCTAAAAACACACTAAAGTACTGTCAACTATAAATTTTTCCAGTCACTAACAAAGTAAAAAAGTTATATAAGCAAATGTTTTTCTTAAATTGATCGATCTTTTTTTTATTCACCTGATCTATTGCTTGGCTTCATAAGGCTATCTCATTATTGAAAATAAACAATATTTGGGAGACAGACACTTGGCATTCTTAATATTCTGACATTTTAATTGCAAATTTTGGAATGATAAAGGAACATTTTCTTGCTAATGCCCGAAAGATACGAACTTCTTGCCTGTAGAGTATTTTTAGAAATTCATTTCAGATCGCTGTCAGAAGGTGCACTGGGACACTTTGAAGACTAATATTATAACTGGGTTAAGATTTGCATCGATGAAAGTAAGGACTGCTCCATCGACTGCAAATATGAGTGGGTAAGTAACACAGCCTTGCCAGAGTTCAAGCACAAGCAGTTATACTTCCTTCGTTAAGCTGTAGCTTCTTCAATTCATTATCGGATATAGTCTCTGTTAAGATTTAATAATAAACGAATGCAACAAAATGGCCTGTGATTCACAGTGTACTGGTAATGCACTGGTGATTTTAGTAATTTGAATAAAGATAGAGTGGCAGAGTTTTCTTACATTTTGGAGACTGGAGTTAAAAAGCAAATGGCAGATATCATTTTTCCTTACATATTTATTGCTTCACAGAAATAAGAGAGAATAAAGCAAAGAATATGAGAAAAAACAGGGTGATATTTGTCCAGGTATAAGACAGTTGAACTTACTAGTCATGATATAACAAAGTTTATACTGATTCTAAACAAGAGCTATATTGTCTTTTAGGTAATAATTCTATAAATTTAACAAACCCTAAAGGTCTATTTTTAATCTACATCAGTCCTATTAATTGCTATTCATTGTTTATTATTGAGATACTGTAAAGGGTTCTCTTTACTTCCACCTCTTCTGAATTTGAGTCATTCGCACACCTTTTTGTATTTGCAGGCATAAGCTGTTACTGAATCAAATTTTTCAAAGTATACAGAATAAATCCTTATTATAAAATTGTAACTTAAAAATAAAATTAAATGAGCTGCCAAATGTTCACTTTTTCTCCTCTCCTCCCTTCCCATTCCCATTCTTCTCTTCCCTTGGTGTCTGTGCTGGGTTGAACCTCTTATGTACCCCAGAAACTATGCTCTTCTAATCCATCCCTGGAGGTGCAGACCTCTTGTTGGGTGGGAGTTTTGATTAGGTTATTTCCATGGAGATGTGACCCAGCCCATTCAAGGTAGATATTACTACTTTACTGGAGTCCCCTAAGATGTCTCATGGAGAGAGAGCAAGTTTAGAAAGAAAATGCCTCCAGAGGAGCTACAAGAGAAACACCCAAAGACATTTTCAAGACGGTCATTGAAACCAGAACCAGGAGAGAAGGGCCAGCCCATGTCACCATGTGCCTTCCCATGTGGCAGAGGAACCCAGGATGCCAGAAGCCTTTCCTCCAAGGAGCATCTTCCCCTTGATGCCTTAATTTAGACATTTTTATGGCTTAGGACTCCAAATTAGTCACCTAATAAATTTCCATTGAAAAAGCCAACCCATTTCTGGTATACTGCATTTCAGCAGCTTTAGGAAACCAAAACACCTTCCTCCCTTTCCTTTCTTTTTTTTTTTTTCATCTCCTTTGAAAGAAATGCCTAATTCTAATAAATAGGCCACAGTAAGAATGTTTTATTCTCCTATTGATTTTTTAAAATCTATTTCTACTCTCAGGATTCAGAAAATAAATACTGTGTGCAAAAAAGAAAGGAATATTTTCTAAACTTATTTGTTTGTTAAATGCCAAAATAATAGGCAATTTCCCCTGTAAATATCAGGGATTGTATCATACCAGCCTTCAGATTTTGCTTAGTGTTGTAGCATGTCTCCCCTTTTGAAAGTTACTAAGTATTTTAGAAAACATGAATTTTAAAGATAGATTTTTTTCTCCTTGATATTTAATCTCTGCTCTTAGTTTCTTTTTTGAGATTCTGTCAAATCCAGAATCCAGATAACACTATTTAGCTTTCTTCTTTTAAGCACATCACTTTTTCTGTACTCTTTTGAATGTTGTAATATTATAATTTAGAGTTGTAATTACCTTGGAGATTACAATATTACAATAACTTCATATTTAAGTGAGGAAACTAGTAGGTAATTTTCATCATTCCTTTATTGAAGATACATTGCATATTATTCTTAATTCATTTAAGAGGTATATTGCAATCCTTAACTCAGAAATAAAATCATTTATATATTGTGAATTTTTTTTTCTTTGCATGGGCAGGCACTGGGAAATGAACCAGGGTCTCCAGCATGGCAGGCGAGAGCTTTGCCACTGTGCCACCATTGCCCGCCCTTTGTGAAATATTTTTATAATGTTTAAAAGAATAAATATTGCACACTAAAAAATATCAACCTGATATTAAAGAAGATAATGAAAGAGGAAAAGAGAAACAAGAACAAGTATGAATATAGGACAAAACAAATAGAAAACATGCAGACCTAAATCAAGCCCTGTCAATAATAATACTAGATATGAATGTATTAACAACCAAAAACTAAAATACCAAAAAATAGAGATTTTCAGACTGCATCCAAAAAAAAAAAGAGAAAAGACCCAACTAGATGCTATCCATGAAAGATACATTTTGGATTCAAAGATTGAAATAGGTTAAAATAAAATAATGGAATAGATACACCATGCAAACAGCGACTGTGAAAGTTGAAGTGGTTGTATTAATATCAGGCATAATAGACTTTAAAACAAAGATATATATTACCAGAGACAAAGAGGGATCTTTTATAGTGATAAAGTTGCAATCCATCAGTAAGATACAACAATATGATTATAAATGCACCTAACAACAATGGCCCTAATTAAATAAAGCAAAAACTGACAGTATTTGAAAGGTGGGATAGATAATTCAACAATAATAGATAAGGGCCTAAGTAGCTTATTCTCAATAATAGATATAAAAAAATAGGAAAAAACACACAAGGATATAGAATATGTGAGCAACACTGAAAACCACTTAGACACAGCAGATTTTCATGGAGCACTCTGCCCACCAGCAGCAGAATATACATTCATCTCAAATGCACATGGAAACATGTCCTAGCAAAGCCATGCCCTAGGCAACAAAACAAGTACCAATAAATTTAAAAGGGTTGATTTTATCCAAAGTTTTCTCTCTGACAACAATGGGTTAAATGAGAAAGCAAGAACAGAAGGAAATTTGGAAAATCCATACATATGTGGAAATAAAGCAATACCCTCTTAAACAAATGAGTCAAAATAGATATCAAATACTCTGAGATTTATAAAAACAAAAACAGTAAACCAAAATGTATGGAATACAGCTAAAGTAGTGCTTAGATGGGAATTTATGGTTGCAAGTGTCTGTTAAAAAAGAAGATTGGACTTAAATCAACAACCAAATCTTCCACCTTATGGAATAAGGAAAAGAAGAGCAAAGTAAACAAAGAGCAAGGAGAAAGAAGACCATAATGATAACTAGAATAGAAAAGCAGGACATAGAAAATAGAAAAAAAATGCAATAGAAAAAAAATAATGAAATCAAAAGTTTGTTGTTTGAAAAGATGAATAAAATTGTCAAAATGTTAGCTAAACTGGCAAAAGTAGAGGATGAATAGAGAAGACCCAAACTGCAAAAAATCAGGGATGAAAAAGAAGGCATCACTCCTGAAGTTACAGAAATTTACAGTGCTATCAAAACTGTATGGTAGCAAGTAGATATCAGATGAAACAGAAAATTCCTAAAATGACACAATCATCAAAGAGTAAATAGAAAACGTAGATAGATTTGTAACAACTGAAGAGTTTGATAGAGTAATTTAAACATTTCCCACAAAGGAAAGCAAAGTCACAGATGGCTTCACTGGTGACTCCTACCAAATATTTAAAGAATAATTAATATCAATCACAAACTCATCTAGAAACTGAGGGAGGGAACAATTTTGCTAACTTATTCTATCAATCCAGCACTATCCAGATATCAAAACCAAAGACAACACAAATAAAGCTACTGATCAATATTTATAAAGGTGGATGCAAAAATCTTCACCAATACCAGCAACATCAATTCCAGCAAAATATGAAATGATTATTCACTATAACCAAGTGGAATTTATTTCAGGGTTGGAAAGTTAATTTAAAATATTTAATTACATAATATATCACATTAATAAAACAAAGAGCAAAACCACAGGAATAATCTCAATAGAGGCAGAAACCACATAATCACTCCAGCAAATAAGTATTTGAAAAAAATCCAACACTCATTCATGGTAAAAAGCACTCTAGGAATTGCTAATAAAAGGGGAATTTCCTGAAACTGAGAATGGAGACATGAAAACCTGCAACAGACAGCATATTTAATAGTGAAAGATTTAATGTTTTCCTCTTCATCTCCGGTACAAGATAAGACTGCCTGCTGCCTACCATTTTCTATTCAACATTGCCTGGAGGTTCTAGTGAGAACAATTAGGCAAGAAAAATAATTTAAAAGATTTTAAATTAGGAAGGAAGAAGAAAACTATCTTTATTGGCAGTTAAGATAACTTGCATGTAGAATATTTTAAGAGATCCACTAAAAATCTATTAGAACTAATAAATGAGATCATCAAGTTTGCAGGACACCAGAGCAGTAAACAAAACTCAGTCTTGTTTTTATACACTAGCAATGAGCAATCCAAAAATGAAGTTAGAAAACTTCATTCACAACAGCATCCGAACAAATAAAATATATAGAATTATATTTAAAAAAAGAAGGGTAAGATTTGTAAACCAAAAATTACAAAGCATTGTTGAAAGAAATTTTAAAAAAGATCTAACTAAACATGAATGCACCTGTGTTGAGAACCTGGAAGATTTATTATTGTTTAGATGGCAATGTGCCCCAAATTGATGTTCAGATTTAATACATACTCTATCGCTATAATACATGGATTTTTATTCAGGTGTTGATAATTTGATAACATTCACATAAAAATGCAAAATAACCAGAACAGCCAAACAATTTTGAAAACAAAAACAAAGGACAAAGTTTGAGGATATATACATTTCAATTTCAAAATTTACCACATAAGTAGAGTAATCAAGATAACAAGGGGGTGATAGCATAAGGATAGACATATAAATCAGTGGAATAGAACCGAGAGTCCAAAAACACACTTTTGCATTAAGATCTTTGACAAAAATACTCTCTTATGTTAAGGTCTCTTCTCTGACCATGGTATTAAAAACCATGTTTACATAAACCATGTTTATATAAACTATTATAGTGTTATATAGTTTGCCACAGCTACTTGTCACAAAGGCAATAGTGCATTCACTTATGTTAATATCTGTTACAAATGCATCCTCCCAACTGGATAGTGGGTTTCAGTAGGCCAGATGTCTTAAATGGTTTTGCTTATTGTTTAATATAATTTATTATTTTAATTTGATCATTTCCCATTTATTTTGCATAGTTTTGCTTATTTGTATGTTTGCCACTGTAGGCCATAATTCTATTCTTTTACAACTTTTTTGAAGTATAATTTACTTAACATTAAATTCATTTTAAGCATATAAACCAATGATTCAATATATTCACAAGCAGTGCAACCTCAACAATCCAATTTTAGCGTATTTCCATGACCACACGAAAAAAAGTCTTGTCCATTTATAGTCACTCTAGGCAATCACTGTTCACTTTCAATCTCTATAGATTTGCCTATTTGGATATTTTGCACAAATGGAATCATACAATATGTGGTCTTTTTTGTCCGGCTCTTTTCACTCAGCAATGTTTATGAGGTTTGTACATGTTGTAGAATACATTAATGCTTCCTTCTTTTTTATTTCTGGATAGCATCCAATTATAAGGATATATCACCTTTGATTTATCATTCATCAGTTGAGAGATATTTAGGTTGCTTTTGCTTTTTCACCATTATGAATAATGCAGTTATGAGCATTCATGTACAAGTCTTTGAATGGACTTATACTTTTATTTCTTTTGGGTAGATTCCTAAAAGTGGAATTACTGGATGATATGGTAACTCTATATTTGACATTTTCAAAAATGGCAAGTTTTCCAAAGTGGCTGTACATTTTACATTCCAGCAGCGATGTGTGGAATTTCTCTGCATCATCTCCAATAGTTGATATTATCTTTATTTTTTATTACTGTCATTCTAGTGGGTGTGAAGTGGTATCTCATCATTTCTTATAAGAGTTTTGTAATGTTAGTTCTTATCTTTAGATCTGTGAGCACTTTGGGTTACGATTTCTGCATCCAAATTCATCCATTTACGTGAGGTTATCCAATTGTATCAGCACTATTTATTGAAAAGACCATTCTTTCCTGTCAAAAATCAATTGGTGATTGATTCATAATTTGTGAATATTATGTAAAGTATACTTCAGTAAAGTTGTAAAAGAACAGAATTATGGCCTACTTTGGGGAATATACAGATAAGCAAAACTATGCAAATAAATGACAATGATCACATTTAAAATAATGAAGTGTAATAAACAACAATAAGTGAAAAGATTTAAGACATTTGTCCTACTAGAGTCCACAGTCCAGTTAGGAGATGCATTTGTAACAAATACTAACGTAAGTGAATGCACTATTGCCATTGAAACAAGTGGCTATGGCAAAGTATATGACTATTACAAACCACGTCAAAGATCTTAAAAATGTATTCTTGAAATGGAGCTATGGAGCTTCTTGGAACTTTTTACAAAAAATAAATCAGTTCTTGACCTAGCAATATCACTACTAAGAATCTGCCCTAAAATATACTTGCAAAAGTATGAAAATACATATGAACAAGGCTGTTCATGACATAACTGTATTTAATTGCAAAAGATTGGAAGTAGCCTAAATGCCCATACGTGGCAGAATGACTCAATCACCTCCAGTACATCTACATGATGGAATACTGTGCACTGTGTAAAAGAATGAGGAACTGTGCATGAATTGATACAGAATGAACTGAAGGTAATATTGTTATGTGGGAAAAAAGCAAAATGACAAAGAACATCTCCAGTGTGCCACATTTCTCATAAGAAAGAAGGGAATGAAATAAAATGTATGTGTATCTGCCCATTTGTGCAAGAGTAATACAGAAAAGATAAGCCAGAAACTAATGAGAATTACTTAACAAGAGTGGAAAGGAATGGAATGGAATAAATGGAGTGATGTGAAGGGTTATAGGGATTAAAGGGAGTAACATTTCTTTGAATATACCTTTTTTGCATATTTCTGATTTTTAAATCCATAGTAATGTTTCACCTTTCCCACAAAATATAAATTAATTAAATCCACAGTATATGATGAGAAACCTAAAATGGAAGGCAAACAGTAAAAAATGAATTTAACTAAATTATGAGTGAATTAGCACAACCACACTGTAGGGGCTGATGAGAAAGGAATTAGCCTAAATGATTTGGGAAAACAATAATTTGATGGTATGCTATAATACAAAAGACAAAAAAAAAAAACTGAACACAAATATTGAATCTAATTAGTAAATGTGTTTCCCACCAGGATCTTGGTTAGTGGTTCTGAAACTACTTTATGGGTCTAATAAGACTGAACAAACAAGTAAATGTGTGATGAATACTGGGAACCAGGTTTACCATTAGAATGAACCCTGTGGTGTAGATTGGAATTGGAAGTATCAACATGAAATCATAATTTTAATTATATGTGCAGATGGATAGAAGCAGAAATAAATACACATGTGTGGGAAGTCCCAGAAGCAATCACAAAGCAGTAGCAATGACTACACCTAACTCCAGTTCTTGGTTTGGAGAAATCATTGATTCTATGACTGGGGCAGGGAAAATAAAAGATGAATCTGGAATTTATGCTGATATCAGAAAGTAAGGAAGTGTTCAAAGGATGGAAGGGACTGCTGAAAAGATGCAAAATCACTTGAAGTGCTTCCGGTGGCCAAAAGGTGGGATAAACACCAAAATAAATAATGATCATATTGGATTATAAGCAATAAATTAAGTATCCAAGATTGAATGCCTGAGAGGGAAAAAACCATCCTAAACATGGGCTGCTACCCTTTTAGAGACATTGCAATATGAAAAATTAATTCTTCAGTTCTTTTGGGGTTAACTGATCCAAAATTAAGCTTCAATATACCAGGTTGTTGTCTAAGCAACTTGTAAGTTTTCTGTGTTCATAAATTTAGGCTTTTGTAACTAATTTATTGTTAATAGAATTCCCCATCATCCCACAGAAACTAAAAATATTTGTTAGGAAGAAAGAAAAAAAAAACACAAAATAAAACAGGAAGCCTAAAATTGAATAATTACTCTAAGTGCGAGCATGCTTGAAGGTTGCATTTGCTCTACATGAATGACCACTGAAGACATTCAATTTATATAGGGAATGAAATTCATTTTAGGAAATTAATATTTAATGTATTGATGCATATTTTAAATTAATGGAAACTACTGGAATGAAATGTTGATGATATCCTTATATCTTTCTTTTCCTCTTCCTCCATGTAAGTCTTCTTTTTTCCCTCAATACAAATTTCACTGTTTGTTTTCAATTATGCAAAACATAACTATTGAGCCCTGCTAATAGAGAATGCTTCTTCCAACCCACGGTATTTTCTTTCTGTTAATAGAAAGCTCAATTAGCTTAACGGCAGGTTTACCTCATCTTCTTCACATTACAAGTTTACAGTAATCTATTCCAGTGCTGTTTCCTGTGACTCAGTGGTTATATCCATCTAATTTAGGAGTTTGGCATCAATAGGTCCACCTGTCTTTTTACTTAAACACCCTCCAACTTGAATTTTTTGGTGGTGGAGGTAGTATTTTGGCCTCAGCCTTTATTTTAGTATTTTTCTTTTTCAACTAGCTCAAAACAAGGAAGTGAAGAGAAGTGTTATTTTGAAGTTTACAGTGGGAAAATTTTTAAATATCATTCTGTAAGAGTTACTGTGCTAAATATGAAGGATATAAACCTGAACAAACACAAGGTATTAGCAGAGTGGAGGCAATAAAAAATGTAATGATTACAAAACAATGTATTGAATGCAATACGGTGAAAAAGCCAGCATGGTATGCAATGGAAGAATGAATGAGAATATAACTCAGCTCAACAAAAAGTATGTCTGTGCAAAATTTTAAAGGATACAAATCAATAACCCAGGAAAAGCTGGGGATTAGGGAGAGCATTATAGAAGGAGGGGAAAATAGCAGTGAGACAAGAAGCAGTTTGATGTTTTCCATGAAACTAAAAGTTATTATTTTATTCTGGAACATAATGAATGAGGCAGATATCTCCACATTTCAGCTGTTCAGTCCTTCCCCTGGCCTTGCCAATACCCATTGCAGGATTTAGTTCCCTATGCTTGGAGTACGAATGTTTTCCTACTCAGTCTACTTACTTTCTATCTTTTAGATCTAAACATAAATGCCCTTTGATAGTACTGATCTTCCTGTCTTGGGTTTTCTTTGTATTAGCAAATACCAGCCTTTCTGAGAAGTTATATCTTTAATCACCATATTGAATAGATTAGAAGGAAGGAAGAATGCATGCTACAAGCAAGGAAGTGGCTACAGAAATTTTGGAGTTACTAAAGAAGTTTCAGGGAAAAAAATTGTAAACTGTGAATATAGAAGAACAGGTTAAAAGAAGAGTTGTTGTATTTTTTTATAAATAAAAATAAGTAACATTACTAATGCACCTTCAATTAAGAGGGTTATTGATAACTATTCCCTGGTTCTTATATTCACAGAACTCACTAATTATTAGGGGAAAAAAAAGAAGAGAGAGAGTGAAGAAGGAGAGAGGAAAAGAGAGAGAGGTTTCTTTTAATGTGGCATTTGTGGTGGTTTGAAACTGCACACACCTCAGAAAAGCATGTTCTTACATCTTCTCCATTGCTGGGCATGTTAAACTTTTGTAAATAGGACCTTTTGGTGAGAGTCCTTCGTTTAGGTGGGACCCACTTCATTCAGGATGGGTCTTAATCTTGTTACTGGAGTCCTTTATACACAGAATGAATACAGAGAGAGGGAGAGAATCCATGGGAGGCAAGAAGCTGAAACACAACCCAGATCAGAAAAAATTGACCAGCAGCCTCCACCATTTGCCTTGCATGTGGGAGAGGGCTCAAGAACCACTACTAGCTGGTCTTAAGTCTTTGGGAAGAAAGTATTGCTTTGATAATGCATTGATTTGGATATTTTCATGACCTCAAATCTGCAAGCTAATAAATTCCCATTGTTTAAGGCAATTCATTTCATGGTATTTGCTTGGAGCAATCTAGGAAACTAAAATAGCATTTCATTCAGTCTAATGGTTAATAAATTCACCTTACAGAGCAGTGAAAACAAGTTTTTATTTTCCTAATCTCATAAAATCTTGGAATGTCAAATTGCTCATTTGAGTATCTTCAAATACTTCTTTGTATGAACTACTGTCAAAATTTTATGAGAGAATAATGAACAAAAATGTAGATTTTCTAACTAGAATGCTGTGCACTGATGAACATTTTTAATTAGAAGTAAATGTTTCTTTTAGTTTACCAGTGAGTTTAATGAACTTCACACATAAACACACTAATATTTTAGAATCACTAATTGGAGCCAAGTGTCCCAAAGCTAAAGGCTGGCTCTAAAATTGGAATTTGACTGAACCAAATTATTTACCCATAAAGTATCTTCTTTAATAAAACACATTTGTGTTTGCAATCCTCCTTGATACACCAGGCTCTCTACCAAGAGAGGGATTTAAAAATATCATTTCTATTTTTTGTTACAGGCTGATAATATTATCCTATGAAGGAATGTAAGAATAAAAAGCTTAATTTCTGCTATAATATTCGTTTACAACAGCACATGGGCCTTATGTAAACCACTTGAATAGGGATTTTTGTTCACTTGTTTTCCTGCTTTGTTTAATAGTTTTTAAAAAGAACATTTGAAATTGCAGTTGTAGGGAATTCTGGATATTGTTGTTTTAGGTGCATTTGGGAAAATGCACTAAAATGTAATTCTTTTTGGAAAGATGATATGATGTGATATGCATTCCCACTGATCTAGATTGTATGAAACATTGCTCAGCAACCTAGGTTACTTTAAGAAATTCAATTTCTACTTAGTTCAGAGAATATTTTCTCCAAAAGAAAGTTGGAATGTGGCAGGACAGACTTCCTATTGGCAAATTGACACGCTTGGGAATCCTGAACTCTTGACCAGTGCCCACTGAACCAGTCACTTCTTTTCCTGCATATACAGAATATGTTTTTTTACTTGACGTAAAAATTTCTCAATATATTATTCTGGGTCAACTCTTTTGAAAGTGTGGCCCAGGGTCCTCAGGGATTCCCAGGGACCCTTCATTGGGGATTAGAATTTCAAAACTATTTTCACAATATTATTATTAAATCAATTGCCTTTTTACTCTCATTGTCTTATGATTGTTAATCGAGTTTTCCAGAGGCTATAAGTGTGACAACATCATTGCTTTAACAGCTACTGAAACGTGTGCTTGTGATTTCCTGTGTTTCAAAAGTTTCTCTGTTTTAAGGGGTGCAAGAGTAGCTCAGTGGTGGAATTCTCGCCTGCCATGTGGGAGACCCGGGTTCAGTTCCCAGCCCATGCACTTCCTTCAAAAAGCAAACAAGCAAAGAAAGAAAGAAAAAATAAGCAAACAAAAAAATTCAACAAATGATGCTGCAATAACAGGATACTCACATGGAAAAGGAAAGATATGTGACCCCGGGCATATAGCATACAAAAAAAAAACAAATTTAATTTCAATCAGATTTTATTGATTGATATAATCTGCATTACCAAAAGCTTTTTGGGGTCCTCAAAATTTTTAAATGTTTAAAGTCACTTAAGAGCTTACATAAAAATTTCTCTTACCATTTTAGATAGAACCCTCTCCTAAATAAATACATTTTGGGTTAATTCAATTGATTTAACTAATAAAATGCATTTTCATTATTATTATTATTTAGAGAATATTTATTATGAATGGTTAATGGTAATAATGTGAAACATATGGAAGCCATTGCTTGTGAAGTCATTTGCATACTCTAGCTGCAGAGATGTAAAACTATATTCTTAAATATAATACATCTATTTTATTGGGTAAGAAGGTTCTAAATTATAGCAAATAACAGTTTTCAAAGTTTCAGTATAAATAGAACTAAATGGCAAGAAAATTGTTACTTGGTTGAACATTAAAAAAGACTCCATGTAATGTTGCCTAAATTAGAATTTTTTAATGTAATTTAGGGACCCATAAAATTCCACGGATCACAAAAAGAATCAATTTGTTTAATGGGAAAGCACAAAGTCAAGGGTCTTTGGGCACTTTCTTCAAAACTTCTGGAGAAAGCTTTATCTAAGGAAAGAAGTTCACAAAAAATGACAACAAAAAGAATACTGATGACATTTTAAATACTGGCTTATAGCACCTAAAGGCAATGCATGTCAAGGCCTATTTGGAGAAAGAATGTTGGATTAGATTTATCCTTAAATTCCTTCTAGCCCTACCATTGTTTTATTGGTAATGTCCGTTATCCTCTCAGCACAGGTCGGTAACAATAAAAACAAAGAAATATACAAAGGTCCATTTGGTAACAGTTGAGGGACAGGGAAGGAGTTTTGCTTTCATTGTCAGGTGACTTATGATCTCCTTCCTGAAAATCTGTGGTGCGTAGAAGGAGAATAAATGGACTACCAGTGTGTACTGAATCACCTCATATGTTACATCACTCTCTTTCACAGCCTTTTAGGAGCTTCTTTTTCTCTGTCCTTTTAATGGCAAAAGCATTGTGTCTGAGGAGTAATTCTCTCTCTCTAGATTTTATTCTGATTGTGGAAAAAATGGATATTGCCATGATACATCACCATAATCCTACCGAATTACATGTATTGTACCTGTATTTGAGGCAGAGATGCACACGCACTTGAATTGGGGGAAATGTTAATTAGTACAATATGAATAAAGCAATGGATAAACTTAGAGAAGTGGTGTAATTAACTGGGAAAACTAAATGGACCCTATTATGAATAGGCATAAAGAGGCTAAGGATGAGGAGTTTTTCCTTAACTTGGTAAGCACTGGAGAAAAAGGAAAGTTCTTAATCAGGAGCCGTTTGGGGTTGCATTTTAGAGCTGTTTATTCTGTTGCCCTCTATAGGTTGACAGGAACACGTATAAAAGAGGCAGTTGTATCAGTCAGTTGCCAACTCAATTATGTTTGCATGAGTTAACACATTGCCATCCTTCCGTATTCATTTATTAATTTGCCTATTCATTCGCTTGTTAAAATCAATTGTGGAATGAGAAAAAGCATGCTATGTACTATGGATAAAAGGTAAATAAAATAAGGTGGTTGCATTCAAAATATTCACATAATAATCATGGATTTTAAGCTGAGATTTGTAGATCTGGAATTTATACCAATTTTGACAACGTGAAAATAGGGAAAAAGCCATTCCTTGTAAACAAAGCACAGAAGTACAGTTACCTCGTGAAACAAGGGAATGAAGTGGTTGACCATTGGGACTAACACAATATATTTCAAGATATTTGTGACTCATTTACTTTTTTTTTTAACAAAATACCTTTTAATAAAACAAGAGATATTACTAATGTATAAAATCTTGATTGCAACACTTCCTTACCATAATCCAAAGCCTTGATGGTTATAATAAACTGGAGAAGTAGTTTATCAGAAAGAACGAGATCGTTAGAAAATTACATGTAAAAATGAGGTGTATAGTGACTCCAAGATCTTTAAGGACAATAGTCAAAATGTATACCAAAGTCTAAAGTAAAAATTTATTTTATATTTGGACCCAGATCTCTTGTTCTTAAGTTTTTTAAATTTATATTGTCATCATATATACAATCTAACATTTCTCTTATTAGTGATATTCAGATATATGCAGATGCTGTTAATTGTATCCAGTAATGTTGTGTTACCATCACCACCATCCATTACCAAAACATTTCCATTATTCCAAATAAGAATCCAAATAAGAATCTATACATATTAAGCCTTAACTTCCCACCCCTTATCCTGACCCCATTCTCTGGTAACAACATCTCTAAATTCTGATTCTAAGATCCGAGTTTGCTTATCCTAATGGCTTCAAATTATTTTAGAATATATTTTGGAATATATTCTAAATTCTGAGTTTGCTTATAATAATTGCTCCAAGAGAGTAGATCATACAATATTTGTCTTTTTTGTCTGGCTTATTTCACTCAACCTGATATCTGCAAGGTTCATATGTGTTGTTGCAAGTATCAGGACTTCATTCATTTTTTTAGAGCTGAATAACATTCCATTGTATGTGTATGCCATATAGTGTGTTTATCCATTCATCGATTATGGACACTTGGGTTGCATCCATGTTCTGGAACTTGTGAATAAGGTCATTATGAACAGTGATGTGAGAATATCTGTTTGAGTCCTTGCTTTCAATTCTTATGGATATACATCTAGTAGTGGGATAGCTGGGTTATATGGTAGTACTGCATTTAGCTTTCTGAGGAAATACCGAAGTATCTTTCACAGTGACTGCACCATTTTACATTGCCTCCAGCAATGAATGAATGTTCCTATATCTCTGCATCCTCTCCAATACTAATTTTACAATTTTTAAAATAGCAGGCATTTGGTGTGAAATGGTTTTGATTTGCACTTTCCTGATGGCTAATGATGTTGAACATCTTTTCACGTGCTTTCTTGCATTTGCATGAACAATCTGTTCATGTCTTTTGCCCATTTTCTTTTAACTGGTTATTTGTCTTTTTGTTCTCAAGTTGAAGGATATTTTTATATATTCTGGATAATAATATAGGTTGGGTATGTAGTTTCCAAATATTTTCTCCCATTGTGTAGATTGTTGTTTTACTTTCATGATAAAGACCTCTGAGGAAGAAAAGTTGTTGTTTTTTTATTGTAGTGAAGTCCCATTTGTCCATTTTGTTTTTTGTTGCTTGTGTTTTGAGTGTAAAGTCTAAGAAACCATGACTTAACACAAGGTCCTAAAGATGATTCTTGATATTTTCTTCAAGGGGTTTGATAGTTCTAGCTCTTAAATTAAGGTCTTTAACCTATTTTGAGTCATTTTTTGCATATGGTATGAGGAGGGGACATCCTTTTTTGTTTGTTTGTTTGTTTGTTTTGAAAAATGGAGATCCAGTTTTTCTAGCACCATTTGTTGAAGAGACTAGTCTTTCCGAATTGAGTGGCCCTTTGCCATATTGTCAAAAATCAGTTGGCCATAAAGTGAGTGTTGATTTCTGAGCTCAATTCAATTCCTTTGGTTTCTACATTGGTCCTCATGCCAGGCTCATACTGTTTTCTTTTCTTTTTCTTTTTTTTAATGCAATTGTATTGAGTGTATTCAAATACCATATAATCATCCAATGTATGCAATCAGTGGTTCACAGTATCATCACATAGCTGTGGATGTGATGATCACCATTGATTTATGAACATTTTCATTACTTCTAAGATGATAAAAATAAGAACAAACACAAAGTAAAAGTAAAAAAGCATCCCATAACCCCTACTTCCCTTATTTATTTATTGTCTTTATTTTCTTACTCATCTTTCCATACACTGCATAAATGGAGTTTCAGTCACAAGGTTTTCACAATCACATGTGGAACTGTAAAAGCTATATAGTTAAATTGAGTAGATTGAAATACTAGTGGTCAGTGAGAGGGAGGGGTAAGGGGTATGGTATGTATGATTTTTTTCTTTTTTCTTTTTTCTTCCTTTTGCTGGAGGCATGCAAGTGCTCAAAAAAATTATCATGGTGATGAATACACAGCTATGTGATGACATTGTGAGCCATTGATTGTAACCATGACAAGAATGTTTGTATGTCTGTATGTTTGTATGTCTGTATGTTTGTATGTCTGTATGTTTGTTTGTTGTTTACAATAAAATATTTTTAAAAAAGCTATACAGTAGTACAATCATCTTAGTTCAATGGTTTCAGGCACTTCCCTCTAGTTACCCCAATACACCAAAAAACTGAAAAGGGATAGCCATATAATACATAAGAATAACCTCCAAAAATACCTCATGACTCTATCTGAAACCTCTCAGCCACTGAAGCTTTATTTTAATTTACCTCTCTTCTGCCTTTTGATCAAGAAGGCTTTCTCAATCTCACAATGCCAGGGTCAGGCTCATTCCTGGGAGTCATGTCCCACATTGCCAGGGAGGTTTACACACCTGGTAGTCCTGTCTCACATAGGGGAGAGGGCAGTGAGCTTACCTGTGGTATTGGCTTAGAGAGAGAGGCCACATCTGAGCAAAAAAAAAAATGATTCTCTGGGGGGTGACTCAGGCATAGCTATATGTAGGCTTAGCTTCTCCTTTGCAGGAATAAATTTCTTAAGGGCAAACCCGAAGATCAAGGGCATGGCCTACTAAACTAGTAGTCACTAATGCTTGCAAGAATTTCAGGTCTTCAGCAGGTGAGGAAATTTAATATCTCCACTTTTCTCACAGTTCCTCAAGGGGACGTTGCAAATACTTTTTTATATGCTACCCAGATTACTCTGGGATATATCAGGGTATCACACTAACCTGTTCAAACCAAAAAGATCTCACTTGCTATTCAAGAATCCATGTCTGGTATTCAAAAAAACTAATCAAACAGGTTATATTAGATGGTGTTCTACAGAAAATATAAATTTTGCACCAAATAAACATCTCTTCTTTGGTTTCATATAGAAGTTGAAGTTTTAAAATATAATCAATATCATCCTTTACCCTTTAGTTTGATTTACATTACTCTTACCCAGATCAGCTTCATTCATACCTCTAATTGAAGTCTAATTCTTTTTCAGCTTTTTTAGAAGTTGCTATATGGAGTAATGCTAACTTTCATAGCTAAGAATTCTAGCTCTGAGTCTCACATGTCACATGAAGACCCAAAGTTTCAGGGAACAACTATGTTATAAAGGAAGAGCTCAGCATCTCAGAATTTAGAAATAACCATTACAGCTAAGGAATAGATGTGACTACTGTTTAAGAGCTTACAATCTAGGAACCTTTACAATAAGCCTTCCCCTAATAAATTATGCTCTCAAATTCAATTATCAGTGTTTGCACATTATAATTAGTCCATGTTAGTGAGGCATTATAATAACTGTCTTTTCTTTTTTTGACTTATTTCCCTCAACCTACTGCCCTCAAGGTTCATTTACCTATTTGTATGCCTTACAACTTCCTTTCTTCTTTCAGCCACTCAATACTACATGGTATGTATATACCACAGTTCGCCTTCCGTTCATCAGTTGATATTCCCTTAAGCCACCTCCATCCATTGCAAATCATGAATACTATCACCATAAATACCAGTGTGCAAATGCCCTCTGTCCCTTCATTCAGTTCATCCAAGTATATACCTAACAATTGGTTAGCAGGATCATATGGCAACCCTATAATTAGCCCCCTGTGGAACCCCCTCTCTGCCCTTCAGATGGGCTACACCATTCTACTTCCCTACCAACAATAAATAGTGCATCTCTCCACATTTTCTCCAGCACTTGTATCTTTTTTTTTATTTTTAAACATTTTTTATTCACACATCATACAATCCAAACTAAGTAAACAATCAATGATTCCTGGTATAATTACATATATATACATTCACCACCACAAGCTATATGAAGACATTTCCATTTCTTCTGCGAGGAAAGAAAAGAGAGAAAAATGATGAATATAATACAAAATTTAAAAAAGGCAAAACAACAATGCCATCAAGAATGCCATGCTCCTCCCTTATATCCCCCTCTCATTGACATCTTGCTTTGGTATATTGCATCTGTTAGCTTTAATCGAAGCACATTACAATATTACTGGTAACTATAGACCCTACTTTACATGTTTGCATTTTTTCTGTATACCATCCCAATTTCAAAACCTGCACTGTTGTATAAACATTCTTACATTTGCACATTTAATCACCATCATTATCGGTTTCGCTAAATTATACAGTCTCAGTCTTTATCTTCTGTTTTTCCTTCTGGTGTCATAATGCCCCTAGCCTTCCTCTTTTAACCATACTCATACTAAGATTTGTTCAGTGTACTTACAATACTGGGCTACCAACTGACAGTATTGTACTATCCACTTCTGGATCTTTACAATGAATCTTGTTGAACATTCTGTATTGCTTTAACATCAAATGCCCAATCTCTGCCCTCTTTCTATCCCTGGATAGCCTGTGTTCTCAACTTTATCTGTCAAAGTTATCGCATTAATGTTTTTTCTTATTAGTGAGACCATACAGTATATTTCTTTTTGTTTCTGGCTAAATTCACTTAATATAATATCCTCAAGGTTCATGCACATTATTGCATGTGTCATGACTTTATTCTGATAAATCATATCATATTTTTCTCTCTTTTAACCCTTACTGATAATCGTCATTTCTACACTCTTCACCGGACTTTGCTCTCTTATCTTTTCCTTTCTTTCTGTAGTGCTCCCTCTAGTATTTCTTGGAGAACAGGTCTCTTGTTCACAAATTCTCTCAGTGTCTGTTTGTCTGAAAATATTTTAAACTCTTCCACATTTTCAAATCATACAGTTACTGGATATAGAATTTTTGGTTGGAAGTTTTTCTCTTTTAGTATCTTAAATATAGCATACCACTGCCTTCTCATCTTCATTGTTTCTTCTCAGAAATCTGCACATAGTCTTTTCAAACTTCCCTTATATGTGATGGATCACATTTTTCTTGCTGCATTCAAAATTCTCTTTGTCTTTGACATCTGACCAGTCTGATTAGTAAGTGTAGTGGAGTAGGTCTGTTCTGATCTATTCTGTTTGGAGTATGCTGTGCTTCTTGGATATGTAATTTTATGCCTTTAATAAGAGATGGGAAATTTTCAGTGATTATTTACCCCATCACTCTTTGGGCCCCTTTTCCTTTCCCTTCTACTTCTGGGACACTCATAACAAATGTATTCATGTGCTTCATGTTGCCATTCAGTTCCCTGAGAAACTGCTCCTATTTTTCCATTCCCTTCCCTATTTGTTCTTTTGTGTGTAGGATTTCAGATGTTCTGTCCTCTGAAGGAGAACATTAGTGAACATTAGTTCACTAATCCTTTCTTCTGCCTCTTAAAATCCTCTGTTGTAAGTCTGCATTGTGTTTTTCATCTCTTCTGTTGTCTCTTTCATTCCCATAAGTTCTGTTATTTGTTTTTTCAAACTTTTGAGTTCTTCTTTATGGTGACCCAATCTCTTATTTATTTCTTTCATCTCTTTTGACATACCTTCCCACCACTCATTGATTTGATTTTTAAATTGATTTAGAATGCTTGTTTAGACATCTTTAGCTGTTTCATCTCCTGCATCTCATTTAAACTGTTAGTCTGTTCCTTTGACTGGGCCATATCTTCACTTTTGCTAGTAGGAATCATAATTTTGCTGGTGACTAGGCATTTGACTTCCTTGATTAGTCTACTCTAGGGGATGTTTTTACACCTTTACCTAGGGTGTTCTTATTGGTTGGCTTTATTCTCAATCTGTAGCTTGGCATTCAATTAGACTTATTCTAGGTGTCTAGCAGGGTTTCTGTTTCACTGATAATAAGTTTTCAGCTCTTGTTTTTCTGTTTCTTGCACTGCCTATATGCAACCTTTTCTTGAAGAGGGTCTGCCCAGATATGATAAACCCCAATTATATTTTATCAGATAAGGCAGGCCTAAGTCTCAGGAGGAAATTGTAGCCAGTACAACTCCTCAGTGAAACTTGAGGATGAAACTCAGCAGGTTGTCTGACTTTCCTCTGGAGCATCTAGAGTCTGTGCTTTTCCTATCCTTCCCAGCACATGGTGCTTGTCAGCCCACAGCTCCTCATCAGCCCAAAGTGCTGTGCAGCCCTTAATTATCAGACTTACAGGGGCATGGTTGAGACAGAAGCTGAGGGGGAAGGCGAGCTTACTTGTTTCTGATTCTCAGCTCCTGGCATCTTAATTCCCTGAAGGAGGGCCACCACTTGGGCTTGGCCTGTCCCTTCTCTTGGGGAGCATATGCCCTTTTAGAGACTTTTCTCCTTCACTTAACTTGTTACTTTGTCTATCAGACCTATCTTAACTCTGCCTTTGCCTGTGGCAGTGCAGACAATTGAAAATGTCTGAGACTTTATCTGAGCTACTTAGAATACTTTTTAAAAGGAAACAAAAAAGAAGGAAAAAGAGAGAAAGAAAAATAGAAATAAAATACCTTTTCAGAGTGAGTCCCCAGCCCCCAAATTTCACCAGTCAAGAGCAGGAGTTGGTACCCTTTTTCCATTATTCTAAGATCAGCCATCTCCAAAAGACTCCTTTTTTTTTTTTTTAATTTTATTTCCTCAGCCCAATCTCCTCATTGTCAGTAGACACCTCAGAGTTACTTTCTTTCTTTCTCTGTGTTCAGGGCTTGTTTTCAGCTGTCCAAATTTCTTAATTAAAACTGCAATTAGAGATTGGTTGTGCTACCGTCCCTTGCTCCTAATAAAGAGTGCTTCTTTTCCCATGGAGATTGTTTCCAACAGCCTGCCATTCCAGTGTGGGTGGGGCACCAGCCTCTGCAGTTTGGAGCTCCACTTGCAATTCCCTGATGAGATTTTTTGCCCTCTGGCCATTCCAGACTGGTGTGCAACGTGTGTCTGGCCATGGATGTCCCCCAAGGAATTCTTCCAGGCAGTTACAGGCTGTTTACTAGCTGCTCTAGAGTACCAACTGAATTCTGCACCTCACTACACTATCATCTTGTCCCACCTTCTCCCCATGCTCTTTTGATCACAGTCACTTTTTAATAAGTTTTATTATTGGGAATTATGAGTCCAACAACTTCCGTCTTCTTTTTCAAGATGGCTTTAGCTATTTGGGACCCCTTTTTCTTCCATATGAATTTTGATAAGTGGTATTTCCATTTCTGCAAAGAAGCTTATTGGAATTTTGATTGGGATTGCATTGAATCAATAAATTGCTTTGGTTAATGTGCTCGTTTGAAATTGATATGTTCCACAGAAAAAGCCTTGTTCTTCTAATCATAATTCAATATTGTTTAGGGTGGGAAACTTCGATTGGATTGTTTCCATTAGTATGTGACACACCCAGTTGTGGGTGTGGCCTTTGGTTTAGATGGAGCTGTGACTCTGACCACTTAAGGTGTGTCTTTATTAGTTTACTGGAGTCATTTAAAATATGAAACATTTTGGAGAAAGTTCAGAGCTGACAGAGACAACAAAAAGAGCCAACATGAGACAGACATTTGAAGACACAGAAAGGAAACACTCCCAGTGAAATTGAAATCTGAAGCCAAAGAACCAGTAGACACCAGCCATGTGCATCTCCACTTAACAGAGGTGTTCTTTGATTCAGCCATTCTTGAATCAAAGTATCTTTCTCTGGATGTCTTTGTTTGAATATGTTTATGGTTAGAACTGTAAACTTGTAATATAATCAATTCCTTTTTAAGACGCTATCTCACTTCTTGTCTTATTCTTAGTCTCAGAGGGAATACTTTCAGTTTTTTGCCATTAAGTAGGGTATTTAGCTGTGAGTTTTCATATGTCTTTTATTATGCTTAGGACATTTCCTTCTATTCTATTTTTTGAAGTGTTTTTATCAAGATAGAGTGCTGTGCTTTGTCAAATGCTCTTTCAGTACCAACTGCGATGATTTTTTTTCTCTTTCATTCTATTAATGTTGTGTATTACATTAATTGATTTTCTTATGTTGAACCAACCTTGCATACCTGGAATAAATCCCATTGTTCATGGTGCACAATTCTTTTAGTAGGCCATTGGATTTGTCTGATAGTATTTTTTTAAGGAATTTTGCATCTGTATTCATAAAGATACTCAGTGTGTAGTTTTCTTTTCTTGTGGAATATTTATCCATCCTTAGTATGAGGGTGATGTTAGCCTCCCATAATGAGTTAGGGATTATTTCCTCCTCTTCAATCTTTAGGAAGAATTTGAGCAAAATTGGAATAAAATCTTAAAATATTTGGCAGAATCCCCCTGTTAAGCAATGTGATTCTGGGCTTTTTTCGTTTTGGGAAGGTTTTTGATTACTGATTCAATCCCTTTACTAGTAATTGTTTTGTTGAGATATTCTATTTCTTCTTGAATCAATGTAGGAAACAGTGTGTTTCTGAGAATTTGTTCATTTCATCTAGGTTATCTAATTTATTGGCATACAGCTGTTCATAATACCCCCTTATGGTCCTTTTTTATTTCAGTGGGATCAGTAGCACATTCCTCCCTTTCACTGCTGATTTTCATTATTTATATCATTTCCATTTTTTTCTTTGTCAATCTTGCTAAAGTTTTGTATATTTTATTGATCTTTTCAAAGAACCAACTTTTGATTTTGTTGAGTCACTCTACTATTTTTTCTTCTATTCCATTTATCTCTGCTCTAATTTTTGTAATATCATTCCTTTTGCTCACATTGGCTTAGTTTGTTCTTCTTTGTCTATTTCTTCCAGTTTGAGGTTAGGTGTCTGATTTTAAACCTTTTTTTAAAAATGTAAGTCATTAAAGGTGTAAATATTCACGTCAGCGCTACCTTCATGGTACCTAATGTTTTGGTATGCTGTATTTTACTTTTTATTCACCTCAAGATATTTCCTAATTTTGCCTCTGACTTCCTCTTTAACCCACTTCTTGTTAAGAGTATGTTGTTTAATTTCCATATAATTGTGAATTTTCAATTTCTCCCTCTGTTATTGATTTCTACCTCATTCCATTGTGGTCAGAGAATAAACATCATATTATTTCAATATTTTTGAATTTATGGGTAATTGCTTTGTAACTCAACATATGATCTATGCTGAAGAATGGTCAATGTGCACCAAGAAGGACATGTATTCTATTTTCATTGGGTACAGTGTTCTATATGTATGTTACATACAGCTGATTTAGCAGATCGTTCAAGTCCTGTACTTATTGAGCTTCTGACTAAATGTTCTATCCATTATTAACAGTATTAAAATATGCTATTTATGTACAGTCATTCATTTCTCCCTTCAAATCTGTCAAAGTTTGCTTCATATATTTTAGGGCTCTGCCATTAGGTCCATATATATTTATAATTGTTAAATTTTATAAATATATCAGTATATAATGATTATCTTTGTCCCTTGTAACTTTTTTGACTTAAAGTCTATTTTATCTGATATTTGTATAGCCGCGCCAGTTCTCCTCTGGTTACAACTTATATATTTTTCCATCCTTTCACCCTCAACTTACCTGTATCTGATTTTTAAGATGAGTCTCTTGCAGGCAACACACAGTTGGGTCATATTTTTTAGCCACTCTGCCAATCTTTCCCTTTTGACCAGAGTGTTTAATCCATTTACATTTATAATCTCAACTAATAATACAGGACATTCTCTTGCCATTTTGCTATTAGGCCTTTGTAAATCTTATTCCTTTTATGTCTCTCACTTTTGCTAAAATCTCCTTTTTTATTTATTTACTTTTTTTGTGTTGTACCATATTGAGTGATTTCTCACTGCTATCTGGATACATTTTTTACTTATCTTCCTTGTGATTACTATGGGGGTAAAATCTGACATCCTAAATATATAATAATGTCATCTATTTTGATACAAAATTAACTTCAATACTATGTGCATGTACTTTTCCTATAACCCTCTCTTCCCTCTCCATTCTTTTTTATTCCTTGCTATCACTTATATATTTGTAAATTGTATGTCCAAAAACCTAGATTTATCATTACTTATTATGCATTTGCATTTTAGCACCTGTAGGAAGTAAGAAGAGGATTTCAATACCATACCCTACAATTTGATATTACTGACATCTATAATTACCAAAATGGTTAACTTTATCACAGGTTTTTAATACTTTATGCTTCTTTAAACCAGTGTCTAATGTAATTTCCTTTCAGTCTGAATAACTCCCTTTAATATTGTTTGTAAGGCTGGTGTAATGGTGATACACTTGCTCAGCTTTTGTTTTTCCAAAAATGTCTTAATCTCCTTCCTTTTTTAATAGAAATTTGATGGATATAAAATTCTCAGCTGGCAGTTGTTTTCCTTCAGCACCTTAAGTATTTCAACCCACAGCCTTCTTGTCTCCGTGGTCTCTAATGAGAAATTGGCACTCAGTGTAATTGGGACTCTCTTATACATAACATGTTACTTTACTCTTATAGCTTTCAATAATTTCTCCTTGTCCTTCGCATTTGATAGCGTAATCCATATATGGCGAGGTATTTTTTTCACATTTATTCTTTTTCTGTTCTCTGAGTTTCTTGTAAGTGCATATTCATGTCTTTTGCTAAGTTTAGTAAGTTTTCTGTCATTATTACTTTGACTATTCCCTCTGCCCCATTTTCTTTTTTTTTTTTTTACATGGGCGGGCACCGGGAATCGAACCCGGGTCCTCGGGCATGGCAGGCAAGCATTCTTGCCTGCTGAGCCATCGTGGCCCGCCCCCTCTGCCCCGTTTTCTCTTCTGGGAATCCTATTTTGTGCACATTGTATGTTTCATGATGTCCCATAGCTGTCTTTGGCCATTTTCGCTTCTAACATTTTTTTTTTTTATTCTTTCTGCTCTTCAGTCAATTCATTTGTCCTCAAATTCCCGACTCTTTCTTCTGCCATCACCAATGTGTTCTTGAAATGTCCCTTCTGAGAATTTTTCATTCCAATTATGGTATTAAACTCCAGTAGTTCTGCTTGGGTCCATTTTACAATTTCTGTTCCTTTACTTAGATTCACAAATCAATCATTCATTGTTTTCCTAATATCCTTTAGTTATTTTTCTATACTTTTTCTAAGCATTTTAAGATCTTTTTAAAAGACTTTGTTTTGCTAGATCCACATTCTTGTCTTCTTCCTTGTAGTCTGTATTTTTTATCCTCTTGCTATTGATGGGTTATCATTTTCTGTTCCTTTGTGTTGTACCCTTTGTTGTGTACCGTACATTTTAGTATTTTAAAATGTTAATTTTGATGTTTATTTGTGAAGATGTCTGTTTCTTGATTATATAAGCAGCTTGTGATAAAAAGAGTATTTTATGCCACAGGTCTTTGTATGAGACTGTCCACCTCTATAGTTTTTTATGCTCCTTTTGTCCTCTTGGGCTGCTTTTGCTGGAGGGCATATACAGGGAGGAGAAGTACCCTGGAAGTGACTCTCCAAAGTCAGTCTTTCCCAGCAAAAATGTGACCAGGGACACAATCTGCAAGGGCTTGCAGATTGACTCCAGAGTGCCCTGGGGAGGATTCAGGAAGAGTTTAAAAAGCTTCTCTGACTGCTCCCTGAACCTGAGTTTTCCTGACCTGCTCAATAAATTCGGCCCTTCAGGCTAACTCTCTCCGGCAGTCCCAAAAAAGTGCTGCATCTCTAAATCTCTACCACCCACCCCTGCCCAGAGCTGGCTGAAGTGATTCCCTGGAACTAGTGATCCAAATTCACTCATTAAAAACCATGATCAGCACTCGGCTGTGCCCACCCAAGTTCTTGGGGAAGAGGATTTTTACTTCTCTTTCTGTCACCAGAGGCTCACTAGGGACTGGACCCAGTAGTGGCCTGCCACGATAGAATGGGCTAAGCACCAGTCGCTGCCTCACAGAGAGCAATTTACAGTTCTTTACCAGTACTTACCTGCCTTTACCTACTGTTCTTCTCTGGGTGCTGCACAGTGTTCTTCTGGCCTCTGGAGATTCAAAATTAGTTTTTAATTCTTAATTCTTTTGGTGGGAAGACCGCTTCATAATTCTTTTGGTGGGAAGACTGAGTCCTCAAGCTCCCTACCATGCCATCTTCTCCAGAAGTCTCATAACACTTGTTTTCATCTCCAGTCACAAGTAAATTTGGCATCCAATAATAGTGAATTGAATCAATTTGCATTAAGTTAAATTAAATGTAAGACTTCATTTTTGTATGCTGTATGCTGTATGGCAGGGGTCACGTTTCATTCTTTCTTCCCTGTGAGTATCCTGCATTGCAGCACTATTTGTTGAATTTTTGTTTATTTATTTATTTCTTTGTTTGTTTGCTTTTTTGTTTGTTTTGGGGAAGTGCATGGGCCGGAAATCGAACCCGTGACTCTCTCATGGCAGGTGAGCATTCTACCACTGAACTACTCTTGCACCCCCAAGATGTATATAATATATATTTATTTCTTTTCTTTTTTTTTTTTTTTTGCATGGGCAGGCATAGATATTTAAAACAATTCTTATTTGCCAGTGATTTTGTTCAGTACTTAATATGAATTATATAATTTAACCTTTATAAAATATTATAAGAAAATCTGTTTACCATTATATTTTTCCTGGATAGTAATTATAAGTACCCTTCTATGTTAACCATATGCTATTTAGCGATTTAATACTGAAACTAAATTACTGTCTCTTGCAATCTTCATGGTTCACAAAAGAGGGACACATAATACTAATTAAGAGATAACAATAATGTAACATCAACAATAAAATGATTAAAGTTTTAAGTATGTAGTAGGCATTGTACTAATGCGTTTTATGCACATTACCTTATTTAATTCTTAAAACAACCATAAAAGTTAGTTGGTATTATTATTTCATTCAAGTAAAGTAAGCAGGCATGGACAGGTAAATCAAGTATCTTATTTAAAATGATACAATTAATAAATACTAGGATGAGAATTAAAAATCAGCTTTGACTCAAAAATTGGTTTCTATAATAACTAATTATATTGCATACAGATATAAAGGAGAGCAATCCAGTTAACATTGATTGACGTCTGTTTAGAACCAGGCACTATGCAAAAATTTTTGTGTGGTTCTTACAGCTCAAAAGCTTATCAAATTATTATCCTAAAGCTTTATCATTTATAGTGACTGATTTAATAGTGTTTCTGGATGGTAATAGAAGACATTTATCTCATTATGGTAAAATGCACAACTGCTTTCTTTAACATGTTCTGTGTTTCTTAAAATCGTTCCAGGAATTCCAAATAGAGTACCTTGATCACATCATTAGTTGCGCCCACTGACTTACAGAGGGAGCTCGATATGCTCTAGCTCCGTTCAACCACTGCCAAAGAAAGAAAGGAAAAAAAGAAGGAAGGCTCAAGAAGGTTGTGGGTGGAATCTTAATTAAGTATGAGGAGATTACACATAAAGCTATGCTTTTATTTGCAATTTTTATATTGTTTGTTTTTGGGTTTACAGTCAGTATGCTGCAGTAACAAACTCAGTGACTTCATAAAACAAAGATTTACTTATACCTCATAACACAATGCAGGCTGAGAAGCTTTTCTGTGCAATTATGCTCCAAAAAGGACTCAGGAACTCAGGCTGGTTCTCACTTTACAACTTTGCTCTCATTGTGTCCTTGATTTCAGACATACAAGTGAAAGAAGAATGAATATGAGTAAATGTCACATCAATTTTAACTGACTTGCAATGGAAGTAATACTTTCTTTCTGCTCATATTTTGTTGGAGAGAATTAATCCCATGTCATAATCTAGAAACAATGGGCCTGGGAAATATATCATAAAATATGGATGTTTAGTATGCAGTAGCAATCTCTGCCTAAGTTTTCTTTATTCTCTGAACTCATGTTCCTAGGAAAAGAAGCATGAGGCAAGCAAAGTCCAGGCAAAAGAACTTTTTGGAGGCATAACCCAAACTGCTAGTAAGTATTCATTTGCTGGTAAATGACAACAGAACTGTTCCTGTTATATTCACCTCTCTTAGGGCTCACTAAGGGTATCTCTGCCAGCCTGATATATTATTTGAGAAATCAAAGATATTGGGGACTAGACCATGTAGCATCAGGCATCTACCAAATCCCACTGAAGCTCAAGGAGGAAGCTGTAGCACGAATCTTTACCAGTCACTGTGAATAGGCTTGAGGAAATGATGGGTGATGAATGCAGAACTTGTCTATACCATCATAAATATCATGAATTAGAGGGAAACACAGAGTTTGGTCACTGATACGATTAATTACTTATTCCAAATGTGCAGTTTTTTAAGATGAATTATGGAGTGATTGGAAGCATTAAATAGGTAACCCCTAAAGGATGGGAAACCCTTCCATGACCAACCCTTCAGGGATACATTCCCAGTGGAAGAAACCACATGAACAGAGCACAGAAATGAATAATCACAGGATCACTGTGAGTAACAGGATTGAGTCACTCCTTATTTGATAGTTTAGTTTATGATAAAACAGGGCAAATAAATGCCAGGAGAATGAAGTAACATTGTCCTTGTATGCCTGTGTGCAAAAGGTAAACGTTGATCTATTTAATAAAATAACTTCTGATAAATCAAGAAGTGAATTCTTACATTTTCTATTATTCTCTTCGAAAAAACTTTTTAAGTGCCTTCAATTAAAGGATTTATCATTTGGTAGAGCCCAAAGGGTAGAACAAAAAATAATTAGTAGGAGAGACAGAGAAGCAGATTTCAGGTCAAAATATGGAAGGCTTATATCAATTACAACCATACAAAATTCAAATAGCATGCTTTACTAGTGGTAATAATGACAAACTTGCATGGTGTTTTACAGCAGACAAACCATTTTCACATGTGCTCCTTCGTATTAGAGACTAGTTAGCGGCAGGCATTATGCTAACAGCACCAGGATTGATAAAACTCAGTCCCTTGCTTCAGGGTCTAGGGTTGTGTTTCCAGAGAAACCAAAACCTAAGATATATGTACATATATGTGCAACTATTAAGGGATTTATTGTAGGAGTTTTTTGGCTTACACAACCATGGGGATTGGTAAGTCTGAATTCTGTAAGACTGATGACAAGTTGGAAGTTCCAGGAAGGTGACGATGAATTCCCCAGAAGCAAGAAACTGACCCTCTCACAGAGAATATTGCTTTCTGACTGCTGAAATCTTCAATTTTCCTTTTATGGCTCCAACTGATTGAATGAGGAGACTCCTTTCATTGCTGAGGGCAATCTCCTTTGTTGATTACAGATGTAATCAGACATCAATGCAATCAACTGACTAATGATTTAAATCTATGAAGTGCCCTCTCAGTAACAATTAGACCATTACTGCCAGGGCTTGCTTGACCAAACATCTGGACACAATAACCTAGCCAAATTAACCACCACAGTTTGCAAGGTGGCTGATTTGCAAGAATAGTCCAAAATCTTAATATTACTTATAAATATGACTTATGAGTATGACTCAGATATTATTCAAATATACAAAGATCCCTTAAAAATTGAGGATATAAAAACAATTGAATAGAAAAATGGGCAAAGGTTCGTAGGTTGTTCGCAGAAAAGGAAATACCAAGCGCTATAATACATATTTCAATATTGCTCAGCTTCCAAACTATAGTTTACCAAACTATAAATAACATATTGTCAAAATTATACCAGTATTACCTTAACAATTAAACAAATAAGGGGCTTTACAGTTCTTCTTTTCCTTAGAACACATTCCACTTAGGAAATCAGTGCTCGAAACCACTTAGAGTAATTTTTTATCCCTACATGAATAAGGTAGCAATTTTATATACAGTTAGGTTCATTTGTTTTAAATTTTATAGCATGCTTTTTCCTCCTTTTAATTTAAATATTTCAGTCAGTAAAGTGTTTACAATATAAATATAGTTATTTATTACTGGCAAGAATGCAAAAAGATATAAAACCTGTGGAGAGGAACTGGCAATATTTAACAAGTTACACGTATACATGCCTTTTGCCCCACAAATCTATCCCAAAGATACACTGCAAAAATGATGAATGCCTTATATATAAGCTTATTATCTGTGACATTATTTATATGAGAAGAAGAATACCAACACCAGATTAAAATGAAGTGAATGAAAGGTGAATAAAGTAGTATAGAATAGAAAGCAGTATATAAGAATTCGTTTTATTTATAGCATAATTAGTGAAATATATATTCAAACTTTTGGATTTTTGCAAATCTAATAGAAAAATAACAGCAGTTACAGTATAGTTTTAATTTGCAATTTGCTTAAGAGTGAAACTAAGCAATATTGAAATTTGTTTTAGCAATTGTATTTCTTTTTCTGCGAACAACCTATGAGCCTTTACACATTTTTCTATTCGATTGTTTTTATCTTCTCAATTTTTAAGAGATCTTTGTGTATTTGAATAATAATCCTCCTTTGTTTATGAAATAAGCAGCCAATATTTGTTCTCATTTCTCATTTATCTTCTGATGTTGGTTATGGAAATTTTTGCCATGCGTTTTATTTTTTCCTCTATGATACAGTCAAGCTTAGGCATTTTTTCTTATTGTTCGGAATCTTGAGTCATATTCATGAGGGTTTCCCACACTCCACCAAATAGGAGACTCAGGCCATTTATCTACCAATCAACCCCAATTGCCCATGGATGACTTCAGATTCATGAGCATTTCCAGCAAAGATTTATCAATCAATAAAAGCTTCTACCTGAACCTTGAACTTCTGGTCAATAGTAAGCAGTCATTACTTTAATCCACTAAATTTGGGTTATAATAAATTTGGAGTTAGTTTGCTATTCATGTAAAGCTAAATAATATATTATCCAATTTTCCATGTAACATTTGTCTAAAAGCCTACTTTTTTACCTGAAGATTTCCATGTTAGCTTTATCGCATACTACATTGCTTCAAAATCTTTGGTCTATTAGGGATTTTCTATTCTGTTGCATTAGTTTCTGTCTTATAGGCTCCATTAAGACACGTTTTGAATTAAAAGGGCTTTTCAGAATGTTTTAATATCTATAATTGTTCTGTGGAATATCTCAAATCGTGGTAAAAATTTGTGCTAACTACTATCCTTTTTAAAATTTTTATTAGAGAAATTGTGGGTTTAGAACAATCATGCTTAAAATATAGGATTCCCATATACTACCCTATTATTAACACCTTGCATTGGTGTGGTACATTTGTTACTATTGGCGAAAGAACCTTTTTATAATTATGTTATAATTATAGCCCATGAACTATAGTCCATGGTTAACTTAGGGGTCACTGTATATTGCTATTGCATGGACTTTTAAAAATGTTTTTATTGACAAAACAACATATAAACACAAACATTCTTAACAAACAAACATTCCATACATGGTGTACAATCAGTGGCTCACAGTGTCATAACATAGTTATATGTCCATTACCATGATCATTATTTAGAACATTTGCATCACTCCAGAAAAAGAAATTACTATTTTTTGTTGTCAATTTTCTCCCAAAACCCCAGGCAATCTCTGATCTGTTTTCTACAGCAATATAATGAAATCATACAGTACATATGATTTTGTGTCTGTCATCTTTCATTCAACATAATGCTTTTGAAATTCATTCATGTTTTGGATGTGCCAATAGCACTTTTTATTGATAAGCAGTATTTCAAAGATTGAGTGTATCATCCACTAATGGATAGTTTTGTTGTATTTCAGTTTTTGATATTTTTTCTGAATAAATCTGCTGTAAATATTAATGTACATTAGTTTTCTTTTCTCTTGGATAAATTTCACATTGGAATGGAATGGTTGGGTCATATGGTTAGCATATATTTATATTTATAAGAAACTGTTAAACTATTTTACAAAAGAGTAACACCATTTTACATGCCCACTAACAACATATGGAAGTTACAATTATATGAAACTGTAGAAAAACAAAGTCTTATCTATAGTGAAAAAAGATCAGTGCTTGCCCAAAGTTCAAACTGGGAAGGAGAATTGACTGGAAAGGGGCATGAAGGTATTTTTGTCATCATTAACGTGATCTTGATTCTGGTGGTGAATAAATCAGTGTATATATTTGTCTAAACTTATCAAAATGTTTGCTTTAAATGGATGTATTTTAACAACTGTAATTATATCTCAATAAAGTTGAATTAAAAAGGAAACAAAATAATTTAGCATTATTTTAGAGGTTTGTCAATATGATAATATGAATTTTTTTATCAACAAACATTTCAAATATATATTATTTCAATGATTTTTAGCTTCCATTATTTTTCCTCAATGGTGAACTGGTTAGGGTGATAAATTACATGTTAATCTAGATATACATCTCTAAAAGATATTGATTATCTGGCTCAGGTTTTCAATATCAGCACTTATATTTTCATTTATGTTTTCAGTCTCAGGTCTATTAAAGTCTCCCACATTAATGTATACCTGTCTTTTTCTTCTTTTATCTTTGGAAATTTCTGCTTATGAAGATTAATACCATGTCATGTGGTATAAAGAAAAATATTATATCCCCATTTATATTGTTGTCTTTCCTTTGTCCCATGCTTGACATTTTTTGATCTACCTTCTACCTTGTTTAATATCAAGGAAATGACCTCAGCTTTGTTTACTATATTTTAATTTCATAACTTTCACCATTCTTATTCTGTAACCTACTTAAATCACTTAATTGTACATTTACCTAATAAAACATCTCAGCAATGCAATTTACTTATCTACTGTGAACATTTTTTATTTTAATAGACAACTTAAGCTGCTATTGGCGTTTATTGAAATGACTGGTACTTTTGTTGTCAGTTCTGCCATTTTATTTTTTTTATATTTACTGTATAAATAGACATACACATACAAATCTCCCCTATGTTGTCTGCTTTCTTTGTTTTTCTTCTGAAAAGAAAAAGGGGAGAAGACCAGGAAGAATATTCAAAGAAATAATGTCTGAAAATTTCCCAACACTCCTCAGACTGCTAAATGGGAAAACTTCTGAAAGCCTAAGGAGAAAAGTTATTTGCCACATATAAGGGAAGCCAGGTAAGACAAAGTGGTGATTTCTCAACAAAAATCATGGAGGTTAAAAGGCACTGGTACAATATATTTAAGATACTGAAAAAGAAAAATTGCCAGCCAAGAATTCTCTATCCATCAAATATGTCCTTCAAAAATGAGAGAGAGTTTAAAATATTCACAGATAAACAGAAGCTGAAAGGTTCATTAATGAGACCAGCCTTATGAGAACTACTAAAGGGATTGCTGCTAGCTGAAAAGAAAAGACAAGAAAGAGAGGTCTGGAGGAGGGTACAGAGTTGAAGAGTATTAATAAAGGTAACTAAAAGACTATAAAGAGAGGAGAAAAAATAGATCTGAGTAATAAAAGCCAAATGATAAGGTGGTTGAATAAAGAATTGCCATTACAGTAATAACTTTGAATGTTAATGGATTAAACCCCTCAGTTAAAAGCCACAGACTGAAAGAATGAATTTAAAAATATGTTCCATTTCTGGGCAGGCAACAGTGTCTCAGTGGCAGAGTTCTCACCTGCTATGCTGGAGACCCAGATTCAGTTCCCAGTGCCTACCCATGCCAAAAATTATATATATATACATATATATATACCCCATTTCTATGTGTTTTGCAAAAGGCTTTTCTTAGACCCCAGATACAAATAGATTGAAAGCAAAAGGATGGGGAAAACTATTCTATTCAAATAACCAAAAAAAAACTCCGGTAACTATACTAATTTTGGGCCAAATAAACTGTAAATGCAAAAATGTTATAAGAGATATAAGAAGGGTGCAATATATATTTATGAAAGAGCTAATCAAGGTTCCTAATCAAGGAGCCCGAAGTTCATGAGGCAAACACTGGTCAAACTAGAGGGGGGTAAGAAATGACTCAAGTATAATAGTGGGAGATTTCAACACACACTCTCTCCAATGGATAGAACATGTAAACCAGATCAATAAAGAAACAGCCAACCTAAATAATATGATAAATGAACTAGAACTAACATACATATATGGAATATTGCACCCAAAAGTAGCAGGATATATATTCTTCTAAAGGGCTCATGAATCATTCTCCAGTATAGACCGTATGCTCGGACTCAATACAGGTCCTAATAAATTTTTAAAAAATTTAAATCATAGAAAGGATATTGGTTTTCTCTGAACATAATGGAATGAAGTTGGAAATCAATAACAAAGAGGATCAGAAAACACATAAATATATGGAGGTTAAACAATACACTCTTGAGCAGTCAGTGGGTCAAAGAAGAACTTCCCAGAGAAATCAGTAAATATCTTGAGATGAATGGAAATGAGAACACAGTGTATCAAAACTTATAGGATGCAGTGAAAACATTGCTGAAAGGGAAATTACAGTCCTAAACACCTACATTAAAAAAGAAGAAATAGCTAAAATCAATGATCTAAATGAACAAATGGAGAAACTGGAGAAAGAACAACAAACTAATCCTATAGAAAGCAGAAGCAAAAAATAACAAAGATTAGAGCAAAAATTAATGAGATGGAGAATTAAAAAACAACAGAGAGACCCCTTATCAATAAAGCCAAAAGTTTGTTCTTTAAGAAAATCAATATAATTGACAAACCCTTAGCTGACTGACAAAGATGAAAAGATTAAAGTTCTAATAAATGAACTCAGGAATAAGAGGGGGCATTACCACAAATCTTGGAGAAATAAAAACGATCATAAGAGGTTACTATGAACAACGTATGCTTATAAACTGGAAAACTTGGATTAAATGGACAATTTATGAGGAAAAACACGAACAGCCTACATTTACTAAAAAAGAAATACAAGTATTCAACAAACCAATCACAAGTAAAGAGATTAAATCAGTGATCAAAAACCTCCCTACAAAGAAAAGCCCAGGGCCAGATGATTTCCCAAGGGAATTTTACCAATCATTCCAAGAAGAACTAATACCATTCCTGCTCAAGTTTTTGCAAAATATTGAAGAAGAAAGAACACTATATAACTCATTCTATGAAACCAACATTACCCTAATATAAAAACTGGATAAATACACAAGAAAAGAGAATTTCAGACCAATCACTCTAGTGAATATGGATGCAAAAGTACTCAACAATACTTGCAAATCAAATCCACCAGCATATTAAAAGGGTTGTACACCATGACTAAGTGGAATTTATTCCAGGTTTGCAAGGCTGGTTCAACACAAGAAAATCAATTAATGTAATATGCCATGTCAATAAACCAAAGTGGAAAAACCACATGATCATCTCAATTGATGCAGAAAAGGCATTTGACAAAATTCAACATCTTTTCTTGATGAAAACACTTCAGAGGATAGGAATAGAAGGGAACTTCCCTAACATGATAAAGAGAATACATGATAAAAAAAAAAAAAAAAAAAAACCCAGCTAGCATCATGCGCAATAGGGAAAGACTGAAAGTTTTCCCTATAAGATTGGGAACAAAACAATGTTGCCCACTGTTACCACTGCTATTCATCCTTGTGCTAGAATTTCTAGCCAGAGCAATTAGATAAAGAAATAAAAGCATCCAAATTTGAAAACAAGAAGGAAAACTGTCACTATTTGAAGATGACATGATCCTATATTTAGAAAATCTTTTTTTTAAATGACAACAAAGCTATTTGAGCTAATAAGCAATTCCAGCAAAGTGGCAGGATCAAGATGAACATAAAAAAATTATTGGTGTTTCTATACACAAATAATGAACTCTCCGAGGAGGTAATCAAGAATGCATTCAATTTATAACAGCAATTAAAAGAATCAAATACCTAGAAATAAACTTAACCAAGGATTTAAATGACACAGAAAACTACAAAACATTGCTAAAATAAATCAAAGAAGACTTGAATAAATGGGAAGATATTCTGTGTTCATAGATTAGAAGGTTAAATGTTGTTAAGATATCAAGCCTACCCAAATTCATCTGCAGATTCCATGCAATCCCAATGAAAATTACAACAGACTATTTTGCAGAAATGGAAAAGCTAATTATCAATTCTATCTGGAAGGGTAAGGGGACTTTGGTAGCTAAAAACATCTTGAAAATGAAGAATGAAGTGGGAGGTATCATGTTTTCTGACTTTAAAGCATATTATAAAGCCACAGTGTTCAAAACATCATGACCCTGGGATAAAGATAGACATAATGATCAATGAAATCAAATTGAGAGTTCAGAAATAGGTCCTCAAATATATGATTAATTGATATTTGACAAGGCTCCTAAGTTCACTCAACTGGGACAGAACAGCCTCTTCAGTAAATGGTGTTCCAAGAACTGGATATCCATAATCAAAAGAACGAAAGAAAACCTCTCTCACATCCTATACAAAAAGTAACTCAAAATATATCAAAGGCCTAAATATAAGAACCAATACTATGAAACTCTGAGAAGAATATGTAAGGAAACATCTCCAAGATGTGACAGGTGGCAGTTTCTTAGACTTTACACACAAGCAACAACAAAAGAAAAAAAATGGAATGGGAACTCCTCAAAATCATATACTTTAGAGCTTCAAAGGACTTTGTGAAAAGGGTGAAAAGACAACCAACTCAATGGGAGAAAATATTTGGAAACCACATATCTGATAAGGGTTTGATATTCAGGATATATAAAGAAATCGTACAACTCTTCAATAAAAAGACATACAACCTAATTAAAAATGGGCAAAAGACATAAGTAGACATTTTTCCAAAGAGGAAATACAGATAGCTAAAGAGCACATGAAAAAATGCTTGGCTCCTGCTCATTGTGATACATTAGACAAAACATATGAGAAAAAAAAAATGCTTGACTTCATTGGCTATTAAGGAAATGCAAATCAAAGCCATAAGGAGATATCATCCCATACCTTTTAGAATGGCCACTGTTAAACAGTTAACTACAAGTGTTGAAGAGGATGTGGAGAAATTGGAACACTTATTCACTGCTGGTGAGAAGTAAAATGTTACAGTCACTTTGGAGGACAGTGTAGCGCTTCCTTAAGAAGCTAGTATAAAGTTACCTTAGAATCCAGCAATCCTTCTACTAGGGTTATACCCAAAAGATCTGAAAACAATAATGTGAACAGACATCTGCATACTGATGTTCATAGTGGTATTATTCACAGTTATCAAAAGATGGAAACAACCCAAGGGTCCATCAACAGCTGAATGGATAAACAAAATGTGGTATATAAATACTATGGAATATTATTCAGCAGTAAGAAGGAATGAAATCCTGAAGCATGCAGCAACATAGATGAACCTTGAGGACATTATATTAAGTGAAATAAGTTAGATACAAAAAGCAAATATTGTATGATCTCACTGATATGAACTGATTATAATATGTAATCTCATAGACATAAAATACAGAATCCAGTTTATCAGAGTATAGAATGAAGGTAAAGAATGGGGAGCAGTTGATTAATAGGTGCAGAATATTTAACTAGGTTGAATTTAAATGGATAGAAGGGATGATTGTACATTATAGTGAGAAATGTACTATAAAAATTGGAAATAAAAATTGGAAATGGATAGAAGTGATGGTTGTACATTATAGTGAGAATAATTAACAAGACTGAATGGCATGTAAATGTGGTGAAAAGGAGAAGTCTGGAGTCACGTATGTTGTTCTAGTTTGCTAGCTGCCAGAATGCAATATACCAAGAACAGAATGTCTTTTTAAAAGGGAAATTTAATAAGTTGTTAGTTTACAGTTCTAAGGCTGAGAAAATGTCCCAATTAAAACAAGTCTATAGAAATATCCAATCTAAGGCAAGGTGTCAGGGAAAGATACCTTGGTTCAAGAAGGCCAATGAAGTTCAGGGTTTCTCTCTCAAGTGAGAAGGCACATGCGAACATGGTCAGGGATTCTCTCTTAGCTGGAAGGGCAAATAGTGAACACGGCATCATCTGCTAGCTTTCTCTCCTAGTTTTCTGTTTCATGAAGCTCTCCAGGAGGCGTTTTCCTTCTTCATCTCCAAAGGTCGCTGGCTGATGAACTCTCTGCCCATGCCAAATGAAAAAAAAAAGGGGAAGGTTAAGCTGTTTTAGATTCCATTCCTCTGATAGAGCTGGGCAAAGTCAATTGAAAATCATCTGAAAAGGAGTCACCATTCTAGATGCCATTAAGAATATTCATGGTTCGTGGGAAGAGATAAAAATATCAATATGGGGGTTTGGAAAAAGTGTATTCCAACCCTCATGGATGACTTTGAGGAGTTCAAGACTACATCAGAGGAAGTAACTGCAGATGCAGGGCAAACAGCAAGAGAATTAGAATGAATAGTGAAACCTGAAGATGTGACTGAATTGCTGCAATCATATGATAAAATTTAAACAGATGAGAAGTTGCTCTTTATAGATAAACAGAAAAAGTGATTTATGGAGATGTCATCTACTTTTGGTGATGATTGTGTGAGCATTGTTGAAATGATAAGAAAGGATTTAAAATGTTATATAAACTTAGAGGGAAAGCAGTGGTAGGGTTAGGGAGTATAAACACTGAACTTTGAAAGAAGTTCTACTGTGGGTAAAGAGATATCAAACAGCGTCACATGCTATAGGAGGTATTTTGTGAAAGGAAGACTCAATTGATGTGATGAACTTCAGTTGTCTTTTTTAAAGACATTACCACAGCACTCACCACTCACAAACTTCAGCACTCACTGCTCTGATTTTTCAGCAGCATCAGCTTTAAGGCAAGACCCTCCACCAGGAAACATATTAGGACTTGCTGAAGGCTTAGATGATGCTAGCATTTTTAGCAATAAAGAAATTTTTACTTAAATTATATACCTAGGTTTTTAAGGCCTAATGCTATTGCATACATAATAGTCTACTTTATAATGTAAACATAACTTTAATATGCACTGGAAAACCAAAATATCCATATGATTTGCTTTATCACATTATTCATTTTATTGTGGTGGCCTGGAGCTGAACTGAAATATCTCTAGGTATGACTGAATATAATTTTCTTCTTTTATGGATCATGTCTTTAGTGTCATGTGCAAGAACTCACTTAACACCAGGCCAAGAAGATTATCTCCTATTATCTTTTAAACATTTTATTGTTTTATGCTTTATATGTAGATGCATAATCCACTTTGTGCCAATATTTGTATAAGGTATGAGGTTTAGATCAAGATTAATTTTTTTTGGCTATTGGTTTCCTATTGTTCCAGCACTATTTATTGAATAGACTTTCCCTGTCTATTAAGTTATATTTCCACCTTTGCCAATTCCTACTTTGCTGAGTTATTAATATTGTTTAATTAATTAGGAATGCACTTCTAATTTTTGTTCATGTTCATTTTGTTGGTCATACATATTTTGTCTTTTAGTCTATGAATGTGGTGAATTGTATTGATTGTTTTGTTTTGTTTTCATGGGCAGACACTGGGAATTGAACCCAGGTCTCCAGCATGGCAAGTGAGAATTCTGCCCCTGAGCCACCGTCGCACTGCCCATGATTAATTTTTTAATGTGAGTTCCATTTCTACTTGATATTGATTATGATAGATACACACACATGTAGATACAAACATATATATATAGTTTTTGTGAATTGAACTTAATAGCATTTTGTCAATTAAGTTCAGAATGAATATTGGTGTGAGCTTTTCTTTTCTTGTAATGTCTTTATCTGCTTAAGGTATCAGGGTAATTCTGAGATCGTAAAATGAGCTGGGAAGCAGTTCTTTCTCTTCCATTTTTTGTAAGAGTATGCCTAGAATAGGTGTTTTTCCTTCTTAAATATTTGGTAGAATTCACAATTTAATCCATATATGCCTGAATTTTTTAGATTTTTAATTAAAAATTAAAATTATTTGGGCGGGCCATGGTGGCTCAGCAGGCAAGAATGCTTGCCTGCCATGCCAGAGGACCCGGGTTCAATTCCCGGTGCCTGTCCATGTAAAAAAAAAAAAATTAAAATTATTCAACGGATATATGACTAGTCAGATAATTTTTCTGAGATATTCACTAGTTTATAACTTTCAATAAATTTTTCCATTTCATCTAAAAATAAAAATTATTGTCATATTTTTTCTTTCAATATCTTTAGTATTAGTAGTCATGCCCCCACTTACATTCTTGATGTTGATTAATATCGGTTATTTGTTTTTCTTTCTTTTTCTCTTGAAAAGAGTAGCTAGAGGTTTATCAATTTTATTTCTCTTTTCAAGAGCCAACTTTCATTTCATTTATTTTCCCTATTGTTATGCTATTCTCAATTTTATTGATACTATTTTTAATTTTTATTATTTCTTTTTTCTGATTAATTTTGTATTTAACTTTTATTATTGTATTTCTTCTGCTTAATTTTGTATTTAATGTGCTCTAATTTTTTATTATTGAGGCAAAAATTAGATCATTAATTGGAAATGTTATTTTCTGATATATGCATCTGATGCTCTAAATTTACCTCTAATAATCTGCTTTGATGATCCCATAAAATTTTATATGTATGCTTCAATTTCATTAAATTTAATATATTTTCTAACTTCCCCTCTTTGATTCATGTGTAACTTAGACCCATAGTTTACTTAGAATTGTGTTTCTTGGTTGACAAATATTTAAGAATTTTCCAGATACTGTTTTTTGTTGTAGATTTCTACTTTAATTACATTGTGGTCAGAGAATATCCTGTGTGTAATTTTAATTTATTGAGGTTTGTTTAATGGTCCAGGATGTGGACTATCTCTGTGAATATTCCATATGCATTTAGAACATGTGCATTCTGCTGTTGTTGAATGGATGGGTTCATTCATAGAAATTATCTTATGCTCGTAAGTGATGTCACTCAGGTCTCCTTGATTGACCGTCTGTCTACGTGTTCTATTGTTTACTGGAAGAAGAGTATTGATATCTCCAACTAAAATTTTGGATTTGCTTATTTCCCCTTTCCATTCTCTCAGTTGTTGCTACATATGTGTAGCTCCGGTCTTAGGTGTTAGGTCGGGGGAACAGGGAAGGGCACTGCAACTGGAGCTGTGGAGGCTGAGTCGCCCCTCCCAACATGGCTTCCGGAACCGCCCCTTCCGGACACCTGACTTCCGGAGAACCGCCCCTTCCGACCACCTGACCCCCCTTATTTAAAAACTGCCCACGCCATCACCCAGGCGCTGACTCACTTCCCTCCATCTTGGCTTCGGTGAGCTCAGCCCGGGAGCGCAGAAATAAACCTGCCAGCTTTAAATTTCCCAGTCTACCGTCCTTCTTTCTCACCCTTTCACCTCCTAAACCTTTTATCAGGTGCATACACATTTATATTATATCTTCTTGGTGAGTTGAAACCTTTATCATTATATAATTTCCCTCTATATCTCTTGAAATATTCCTTGTTATGAACTCGAATTTGTCTGACACTTCATCTACTCCAGTTTTCTTTGGTGGCGTCTGTGTGGTATATGTTTTTCTGTTCTTTTAATTTTAACCTATGTCTTTATATATAAAGAGGCATTCTTGAATGCAAAATTAGTTTGTATGATTTAATATATTGACCTTTAAATTGGAGACACCTGGTCTAAAGTACTGATATGGCTGGATTCAAATCCAGATTCTAGGTAGTT